>JARHVA010003255.1:0-247500 GCA_037957365.1 Torreya grandis
TTGGATAAATATATCACATCCTCAACATCCTTTTTGGTGTTCATGATATATGTAAAATATGATGGCTCAATATCATAAGGCACATATGTATGATTAAGTGTTAAAAAAATAATATCTTGGAAAATTGTTGATTTTTGAAGTAATTATAATATAGATATATTGGTTGGTGCATTTCTCAACTGATCCACTATATAAAATTATATTTTATGATTCTTGGGTCCCATTATAGTGTGGTGGGATGAGAATGGATGGTAGGGTTACATTTCTCTTGTATAGGCTAAAGAGGCACCATGTTCTACCTATTGATAGCTCAAACTACATGATCAACTATTAGATGTGGGTGAGTAGTACAGGTTGGATGGGAGCATAGATTATCAAGTGGTCTAGGTGGAGATATAAAAAAAGGAGTCTTTTGAGCCCTATGTCATCTAGTTTTAACTAGAGGTAACTCAAAGTGAGACATGTATCAATGATTCATAGAAAAATGAGACTCATGTGAAGTTTGTATCCATGTAGCCATGTACCCATGTGAGCCATGTAGCCATGTAGCAGTGAGCCATGTTGTTTGTTTTTATTTTAATTTACTTTTAAGTGATCAATGAATTTTGTAAATAGAGAAATGTCACATTGTGAATGAAAAATACAAGGAAGTTCAAATTTTTTGTTAGTATTATTCATTCTCAGAAGTTACTCATAGAAATTTAGTTTTTATAGTAAATGAAAAATACATTTTGAGTTATATTTGGTTGTTAAAGTGTTACTTCATTTTTAGATTAATACTTAAGGCATTTGTGTTTTATTGTACATCCATCCTAAACTTCCTTGTTATATGACTCCCTTTCTTCATTCCATGCTATCCAAATAATCCATCCCTTGATGAAAATCATTATTTGAATGGGTTTACACTTATCTATGTGAGAAATGATTTTCTTGGATCACACTCTCAAGAGGATTATGTTTTAATTAATGGGAAATTTGTTGACACTTAACTTCATTTCACAAAATTGTCTAAAAAGGTCACTAGTGTTGTGCCTATTTTCTACACCCTCTAAGTTTTTCAAGAAAATCAATACTTTCTGCCATAGAGATGACCCAGTCAAAACCTAAAATTGTGGTAGGGACCTAGTTGATCAATAGTATTTTTAAATGCATGTTTTTTTTATAATGAAATGACAATAATTGTTTGATTAATTCATTTTTATGTTTCTAATTTATTTAAAAAATCATGATAGATTAATGAATAAAATTGACATATATATATATATATATATATAAGAATATGATTAGTTATCTTGTTTTCTTAGTCAAAGTAGTTTTAAGATAACATTTAAGTTAGTAATGGACTTTCATTTTTTGACAGTTGAGTAGATTACGATGATTCTTTGATTTTCATAGATGATGTGTTATGATTTATAATTTGAATAGATAATGGTATTATATGGATGATTATCACATTTTAAAACACTATATTTTGAAAATCAATGCATCTATTATTCAAAATGTTATCATGAAGGTAAATACCATATTCATGGATCATTTATGTTTTCTATTTTTGGTATAGTGGACATTTAAAATATTGATGTGCTTTGGGTGATTTGGTGATGTTGTCAAAATTCAAGTTCTATGTTGCATATCATAATAACATCATTCTTATGTTTCATAAGTTCTAAGGTTTTATCTGATATTCTAAATTTAAGCCATTACCAATTTTAGGATTCTAATAATTATTCCAAGTCTATGTTTAAAAAACATAGGTTTCAAGGCATGAATGACATTTTTTTGTGTCTCATTAGGCAGAAAATTTATAATAAATGGGTTAGTTCGTTGACTTTAGACTTGTCTCATGGAATAAATTTCAATGTCATAAGGTGTTCATTGAAGTTAAGGTAATCTTCACATATGTTTTTCAAAGGCTTAGTTTGCTATCTTAATATTTTCAAGATAATTCAAAGACTTATAATAATATTCATGACATTATTAAGACCCTTTGGGTCATGTTGTTAAGACCTAAGTATTTTCAAAGGTAGAAAGGTTCATTTTGGAAAATATTTATTTACCTAAGCCTAAATTTTTATGTTGATTGTAAAGTATATTCATTGTTTCCATTGGTATGATGAACTGTTCTTTGGTTGGCACCATGATCCATTATGGCAAGTTGAGTTGGTGTCAGCATTTAATAAAAGCATATCTTTGATGATTCAATATTATCATGGTTATTTGGTAGCAATGGGAATTTAATGTGATTCATGTAAGACTTAATTGGTAGAGTTTAATTACAGTTTAGTGTGAATGATTAGTAATAGCTAAATTTGTTGATGTTGATCAGAAAGTTGGCAACTAACTACATTTTTGGTAAATGCTAACCAATGAGATTCAAGCATGACACTCAGTTGGTTATGATGAGGAGGTTGTGGATATAAGTTTTCATTTTCTTAGCTTGTGGTTTATTCTTGGAAAGTTTAGATGCAAAAGTGAAGATATGGTTGGAAAGATTTTGAGTTATAAAGGAGATTTTGTTAGGAATCTCAAGCAAGAATATTTTCGGGTGTATTTATAGGTATGATTCTTATAGGTTTGAGAAAAATTGATCATATATGTGTTATTTTTGAATGGAATTTATAGTATTTTGGAGGAAATCATTCCCCAATTGTGTGAAAAAGAATATGTTTTAGTTTACATGGCATTCATAAAATTCTTGGTTATTTTTGAGTAATTTGATGCTAAATTATGGTCTACATGAAAAAATTATTTACAAATTTGTCTACATGAGAAAGTTATAAGTTTTTGATGAATTTCTTTAGATAAATTGTCACTTATGTGATTGGAATATTGATGTTGTGTGTCAGTTTCTATGCATGAATGTCTAAGAGAATGAGTGATGTTGGTATACTTGGAGATTCTTTCATGCATGAATATAGATAATAAACAACCCTAGTTTTTGAGATATTATGATCTATGAAAGAATATAAAAGTATGTGTTTATTTTTAATTCATGGCATTAATGGTCTAAGTTATATTTATTTTAAAGGTTTGTTTTTGAAGGTTTTTTGCATGAAATAAATTAGGGACATGTTTCCTTTGAATATATGGATTTCATTTTTCTCTAAACTCTCACTCTTCAAGCATATTTTGGGATTCTATTTTTCAAAGCATCTTGTTAGTGGTTCAGTCAATTTTTAGGGTTGCAAATTCATTTCATTTTTGTGTGTATGCTTGGAATTTTGATATTGGATTTGAAAGGGGTTGATGATGGTGATTTCTATGAACAAAGTTTTTGATAAGACTTATCATTATTCATATGATTCATACATCTTAGTATAGTTTCTAGGAATCTACATGCATAAGAATGTTATCAAAATTTTAATGAAAACATGTGTTGATTTTTGGTCTATATATTTGAAAATTATGATGCATATATATTGTCAAAATTAAGAAATACCATAACTTTGAGATTGTAATAATTGGTTTCAATTTGGTTATGTTTATGGATCTGGTATATTGAGATTATTTTAGAAAATTCTAAGGATTTTCTATTTTATATAACAATTTTTGGTTTATAATTTATAAAATATGGAATGATTATGTATAAGTTTCAAATAACCCAGTTGGCTATTTTATGGGAATATATCAAAGTTACAAAGTGTGTGTGTGTGTGTGTGTGTGTGTGTGTGTGTGTGTGTGTGTGTGTGTGTGTGTGTGTGTGTGTGTGTGTGTGTGTGTGTGTGTGTGTGTGTGTGTGTGTGTGTGTGTGTGTGTTTGTGTCTATGTTCTCAAACCCATCTGATAGTGTTAGTCATTGTATTGATTTTAGAAAGATATGAGGTTTCTATTAAGTTTGCATCTCAGAATCGATGCCATGGGTCTCGATTTAAATTTTGATATTGAAGTTATTTTTTGATGAGCTAGTAAATTCTCAATTGAAATTTACATGAGGAATATATTAGGGTAAATAAGTATGTTTTAGAATTATTTGGTGACTTCACTTTAGAAATATTATGCTGAGATTTTATATTTTCATTTCTATAATGGTTTAGTTTCTAGTTGGTTCAATAATAATTCATGAAATATCAAGAATTTGTGATGTAAAATGATGTCAATTTTAAGAAATAACTGATATTTGGTCTAAATTGGAGATATACCATAATGTTTGAAGTAAATTATGATATTATTTGAAGATTCAAAGGGAAATTTGACATAGTTATTTGATTTTCAATTCATTTTTAGTTTGTTGAGAAATGACAATATATGGATATTCAATACTGCTTCTTTTTTAGCAGTTTGTTGATTCTTAGTCTTGAAATTGTTTTATTCTAGATTGTTCATAATGTCTAGGTGGGATAATCTTAAATAATCTAGAATCAATGATGGTAGGGGTTGGGGAAATAATTTTGGTAGTGATGTGAATTAACCTAATCCTAATAGGAACTTCCTAGAGGTAGTTTTTGTATAAGATGTTTTGGTTCCAGGCTCAATAAGGGAAATAGGATGTCTATACATTTTGATGCTTCCAATCCTAAATTCTAGAATGTACTTAATAGCTTGCCTTATAATCTAGTTAATAGAGGCCATAGGGGAAATAAATGTTTTTATGGCCATAGGTTTGGAGCAAGATCCCATTCATAGAGTAGTTCTTCTCATCACTTAGAGAATAACCCACAACATCTTCCCATTCAACCTCATGAAAGATTGTAGCTAGTTATTGAACCTAATACTACTAATCAAGCCACAAATATTGAAATTGGTACTACCCATTCTAAGAAATTCATAAATCTAGCCATTCCTTTGGATGAGCCTTCTCCTTCCCATAAAGAGCCTATTATGGAATGTAAAAGGTTAAGTTTAAAATCTTCCCATAGTGAGCTTATCTTGGGATCTGAAAGGTTGATTTTGGGAATACATGGACATGATAGTAGGATAAAGACAATGGATTTTTCACTTCCAAATGCACATAAGAGAACTACATAAAAGAGAGTTGAAAGTCAGTTAGAGCCTGATACACCTATAGAAGTCAGAATGTTGAAAAGAATGAAATTGGAAATTGATGATAGCACAAATGATTTTGGGATGAAGTTCGTCTAGTTTCCTACTATTGAGATGGAATATAATGTGTAACTTATTGCTAAAGAATTTTTTTTGATTGAATTACTTTCAGACTCAGAGGATTAAGGGATGTCCACTAGATAAACTTTGTTTTTAGTTGAACTATTTCATCGTAGAACTTTATTTTTAGTTTGATACTTAACTTCAGATTTTAGATAGTTTTGATGGTAATATTTTGGAGATGTAGTATATTTAATTTTGATATAAATATATATTATTAATATATTTTTTACATGCATTATGGTTTAATATAAATAATTTTTTTTGATCTTTGACTTATCTATTTTATGGTTAAAATATGTATTCTATTATATTATTAATCGATGAGGGTCCTCACCCATTAATATTAGTATCTTGGGTCTATATTTAAATAACTTGATTAATTAAGACTTTTAAGTATTAATTAAACCTATCCTTAACTAATAATTGTTATAATTAATTGAATTTTTTTATAAAGTCAATTAGTTAGCATAAAATAATAACTAACTAAATTTAGTTATAACTTATTTGCAACTAAGTTTGAATGTATCAAATGAGATAAATTACTCATTTTAAGATACAATAAAAATAGGTATTAAATACTTAGACATTTTTTGAGAATTCACTCATTCATCTTTCTTCTTTCTATGCAACTTCTCTGAGATAGTACAACTCTTGCAAATAGACCCAATGGTACTTTATCTAATGGTTGAGTAATTTCTTATGAAATAGAGGTATATCTAGCTTTTATTATCATTTAGTACTAATTATCTAAAGTTTTTTAATATTAACATCTTTTGATGATTGCTATTTGTAGTCCTATGTCCAGATTCTAAGTATTTAACTTGAAAAATGATGAACACTTCATTATTTTGTGACACTTCATTGATCTATTTCGACTGTAAATTTATCACTAAAGTTATTATAAAGGAAGAATTTTGGTTTTCTCAATAAAGTTACCTTTTTATGCTAAGATGACTCTCCTTTGAGACTCACATGCTTTATTTTAATCTTTTGTGACTCTAAATTTAATATTATTTTATCTTTAACTTTTCTTAATCTAGTTTTATCTTTGTTTCATAGTTTATTTCCTAGGTTGTTTTTAGTTTCATTTATGTTTAGAGTTTATTAGTTCCTTAGTTTTTTTTTTAGATAGCAATAGACCTTCCTATTAATTAGTTATTTATTTTAGTTATGTTTTAGTGTTTAATTTATTTAGTGTTTAATCTTAATATATATTAATTTTAAAATCTATTTAAGTTTCCAATTAATAATCTTTTTGGTTTAATTTAGACTTGTTATTTGATATTGTTTCATAGTTTATTAAATTAATTTATATTTATGTTTAACCTTAGATTATTTGATCTTCTTAGTCCTTAGATTTTACCTTATTTTAGGTTTATATTTTGATTAGACTAGGTTACTCTAGTTTAGATTTAGTTGCTTTAAAATAGGTTATTGTCCTTTTCTTAGTTTAGTTATTTGTTTGTTTTTCATTGTATCTCTTTTTTATTTGTTATGTGCTAAATATAACATCTTTTTTATTTTATTATATCTATTTATTTATGTTTTTTATTATCTTTTGAAGTTAACTTGGAAAATATTCATCAAGAAGCAATATATTATTTGAATATAAAAATATCTGTTGAATCATGTTTTTATTCTTAAAGAGATCATATAGCTCATAGGTTTTCTCTATTGGATAGAATAGATTACACATTATTTTCTTAAATGATTCATGATTTGATAAGGTGGATTTTTGTTTGTTATAATGAAATATGTTGCATTTGATAACTTATTGATTATTTCCCAAAACTTATAAAAATTCCCTTCCCATCTTTAGGATTGTAGTTGAACCTTTAGAACCCCACAATTAGATTGGTATGCTTCTACCTTGACCTTCATGATAGGAAAAAGGGTTGATTCATTGAAAAAACAATTTCTATCATCAATAAGACCAATGTGTAAAATAAGTTTAGCACTAACCAAATCCAAGAAAGGAGTAACATCCATGTGTACTTTTCTACAAATAGTTGGTAATAAACATGTTAAACAAAGTATGAGGCTTTATAATATGAAGTATAAAATGTATTTTGTCATCATAATCATGGTGAAAATATATAAATTAGAATTGATTAAATTTTGGAAAGGTGAACCCTAGGGTAATCTAGGGTTTGGATTTGTGCAATGTTTAAAGTAAGTCAGCTTCACCAAATGTTTTAACCTTTTAGGGTTTATCTATGTAAATCCTATGTTTGATTAAAGGACTGATTAGTCTAAATTAGTGAAATAATATGAATAAATAACCACTAATTTAGTATAGATTTTGCATAGCTTTGATTTTCTAAAAATATTAATAAATATATAGAAATAATGACTTATCTAGAAAATGCCTGATATAAATAATCTAAGTACTAAAAATTGAGAGTGGAATAGTTATGAGTGTCCTTGACTATATCCTTATGTTATAATCTCTCCTAGATAGTATCATCACACTTGGATAGTAGTGTCATGTGGCTCTAGTGTCTTAAAAATGGTGCTAGTGTCCTTTATGCATGACTGCTCTAAACTTTTGGGTACACCTACCCCTATGTTTTTGGGTTCTATTACTATGCACATGAAGTCCAAAACTTTGTAATATTATTTGAATAGATGATTTATGATGTAAATCCTAATACTCCTTATAATTAATCCATCAGATAAACTTGTGTGGTTATTAGTAGGATAGGCTAGACATCCTCAACACCTTGCTATGAAAAGAGTTTCCTACATACGAACACTCTCAAGATGGATCAAGCCTAATGTAGTTCTTCCCTCCTAAGTGATTTTGAAAGTTAAAGTGATTCTATAATTATAGTTTTCTTTAATGCCTTGAGTTTTTTGGAGATTAGAATTCCTAAAAATCTAAGCTTATGGCATCTATATATGGTAGTATGTAGAAGTAGCGCAGAATAAGGATTAATAACCTTGATTTTAATCAACTTATTTCATGTTTAAATAGGTATTTCACATGTTATTTCCATCTATTGGATAAATGGCTAAAATTCCTATATTTTTACCATTATATTGCTTGTGCAGATTACAAAATATGTCTAGGCTAAACTTAAGAGGGTTTTAATTTTAAAAATATATCCATTCAAGAGAGATAGGTTAAAAGACATTAGCACCATTTTGGGGACACTATATCCATGTATATTTAGTTTATTTAATGTGGTTCTAATGTCCATCTAGTAGGATGTTGGACATGAAGGGCTAGGATCAAGAAATGAGGGTCTGAGAATATATTTAAGCTGACTAGGGATGCCTATGGTCTACACAAAGGTCATAAAAGTGTGATAATAGGATCTAGGATAGGTATATGGATAATATAGGAAAAAATTCTCTCAAGTATAACTCTTAGGACTCAAATACCACTTTTAGGTGATTACACAACATAATTAATGATCTATGACACAATATTCATTGTGATGTGAGGCCCAATTTTCATAGTTCAATTTTTGGACCTTGTAGTATTATGTAATTATCCTTATATCTCATGAAATTATAATTATTTAATGCATGAGATACCCTTTTTTAATAATATATTACTCAAATAGTCAATTATTACATATTTGATGTTCATAGTTTTCTTACAGGAGTACTATAAACATGCGTGTTTAAAATGATGTCAAGTAGAGCTATATGATTTCATATTTATTTGTGTTATGCATGTTTATAAGATATCTATAGTAGATAAATAACTTCCTTACCATGATATTTAATTATATGGGTTCTTGAATATTAGCATGATGATATTACTTCATTGGTATATTAAGATGTTTTTTTGAGATGCTTATATGTATGTGTTGTGTTTTGATGAATGCTACCTGACATTTTTATATTTAGTTACATGAGCTATCCAAGGGTAGATAATTTTTATGTATGTAATTATGTTCATATTTAAAAAGGACATATAAATAAAATTGTACCAGTATAATTAGGTGTAATAATTGTATTATATGTGTAGTATCCTATTTGACACCCTTGATTAAATTCTAGTCATGGTTATGTTTTATTAAATAGTTTTGAACTTTTGAATTTTGGGCCAATTTGGAACTATTCACACCCAATTTACCCATGGATTAAGAGTTTTTAAAACTTATAATGAGTCAAAAATATCAATAGGGACTCAGGATTGAGTATATACTTTCCAAAATTAGGATGGAAAAGAAAAAAATATTAGAAGGTTGTATAAAGTGAAACAAAGATACTTTGAGTTCAATCTATAGCCTTTTGAAAAAACTATAGGACTATGACTTTTTTAGGAGTCTTTAGGATATTTGAAGACATCTTATGCCATATTTATTGACATAGGAAGGAGGATACATTGATTGAACATGGGATATCCATGTTTTCCTTAATGATTTGTAAGAATGGATATGGGTTTGAAAGAGAATGATATGCATAGGAATAAATTTTGAGGAATGGCCAAGGAATGGGAAGGTAAAAGTTTCACCTTCCCATTAGTAATTGAGATTAGTGATTTATATTTATAAAATTGTAAATCATTTATTATAATAATATTTTTCCATTATTTTGAATTTTAGAGGAGAGCTTGGGGTGTAAGGTGAATAAGGATCTTGAAGTAGATGAGAATTTATTGTAACAAGGAATAGTTGAAGGAGATATTAGTTAGGATCAAGTGTAAGAACCAAAGTGGGCTACCTCACTACATCCATGAACGTATTTTTATTTATTTATTTCTTAAGATCTATTATTCTCTTATTTTTATGAGCTTTACATGGCCTTATGGATTTCCCATTGAGGTTTTTTTATTTTTTATGGTTTTATATGTATCTACCATTTTATCTTTCACCCTTTAAGGGATTAAATATGATAAATACATCATTCTTTAACTTATGGTTTTAAAATTGACTATTTTAGTCACATTGATCTCTTGACACCTAAAGTACATGGGATATAGCATTTTTATACCAAGATCAGTTGAGTATAGTCTTTGAAACACATGAATGATGACCATGTTGGCTCAGGAATAGGTATGTTGAGTTCATTGAGATTCTTTAAACATTTTACTCCATAATGGGAGCTCTACAAATCATTTGTTGAGGTCATGGGTTGGTATTAGCCCTATAGATGGCTTATTGGGGTGGTTTTAAATTTAAATGTGCATCAAGAGTCGTGTATAAGGCCTTGTTAATATTATCAAATCCCACTTTCATGTTTAATGAAATTCAAACTACCTCTCAATGCAAGATCTAATTCAAAGTCCTAATCGGTCATTCCTAGGGTCAAATTGGATTAATGAAAGCCTATTTGATAATCAAGAACATGAAATAGTTTTCAAGGGTAAAATGCATCATAAGAGTCCTAAGGTCAGTCATTGGTATCATGTTAGACTTGTAGAGGAATATTCCATTTATTTTCAAAGTGAAATAGGACAAAAGATCTTATAAAGTACATATGAGTTCATAAAATGTCAAGAGGTCTAATCTTTCAAGTTGGTCTAATCTTCAAATTTGGTCTTAAGGGCACCCATAAGGTCATAAATACATCAAAAGGTCTTATTTGAATTCATTAGGTAATAAAAAGAGTGGAAACATTATATGAGGTTTAATAAAGCCTCTTTGAGATTTAAAACCTCTCCATAACACCTCAAGTCCATACAAATTGACAATAATACATTTGACTTTGTTATTTTCCTCCACTCATATTTCTTGGTGTATTTATCCATATCCCAACATGGAAAGAATGCATTCAAGCCATGATCATGTTGTTACATACCTTTAATCTCTTATTTAAGGTAGTCTTCATTATTTTAAAATCATTTTTACATGTTTATAGGATTCATACAATGTTTCAAAATGGTTAAAGGTAGATTTTTTAGGCTTCAAACATAAAACTGATGTGAGATATAGGATTTGAGCTTCAAAACTTGAGGGTGTTGTATCAAAACTAGGTTTCAAGTATTCCAATGTATAATAAGCTCCTTCATGAGAAAAGCATGTTTTTAAGGAAGAACACTAGTCTTGTCATGCCTCTTGTTATTAAAAACAATAGATATTAAAGATTAATAAAAACACAAAACATGTGTATATGAATATAAATTTAACCCATTCCAAACACAAAACATTGTAAAGAGAATCTTGCTACTGCTAATAGACCTAATTGGAACATGACATAAATATGAAGACCATAGTCCTAATTTAATCAACCAACATGCATAATTCTTAATGAACTCATATCCAATTATAGTTATTTAGAAGACATTTAGATGGACATCAATTTAAACCTAGTTCAAATTTGACATAGCCATCATCCATAAGGTATATTCAATTGATCCAAGTCCATGTTATCATTTATTCATGCTCTTAGGGACCTTTATTTCCATGTGGAGTCCTATTACTTACCTTTTGGTCTAATAAGCTTTCACATTACACCTGTAAGCTAAGGATTGTGGACCATTAGGATGATGCCATGTGGAAACATCCTATTAGCCCATTAACCAAGTGGTTTTTCCCTTAAAATGGACTTCAATGAGAATAAGGACCATATAGATTATTCCACATGGAAACATCCTTCTATCCTATTATCTTGGAGGTAAGCTCCTTATATGGTCACCTCTAGGATCACAGGGTACCAAGATGATGCCACATGGTAACATATTGGTAGCCCACTGACCTAGGGGTAAGCTTATTTTACTATTATCTCTAGGATCATGGGTCATTGGGATGATTCCACATGGAAAAATCCTACTAGTCTATTGGATTATAGGTAATATTCTTATATGGTCATGTCTAAGATCATGGGTCACTAGGATGATGCCATGTGGCAACATCCCACTAGCTTGATGGACTAGAGGCAAGCTTCTTATATGGTCATCTTTAGGATCATGGGTCACTATAATGATTCCAAATGGCAACATCCCATTATTCCACTATCTTGATGATTAATATATAATAGACCAAGCTGATGTCACTCTTAAGTTAGGTGGATGACAATATGTGGCTTCTTTTTAAATAATTCACAAAAAGTTATGAAATAGACTAAGGCCAAATCAAAAATATAAAGGCCAAAGTAGATAATTGGCTAAGTCAAAATAGTCATCGAAGGTTCCAGCTAAAAAGAATATAAGGCAAGGTGTTACACAAGGGAACTTAATGAATGGCTAAGACAAGTATTACATAAGCAAATATACATAAGAAACTGATCAAAAAACTAAGGTAAGCACTGCATAAGGAACTTGAGAAATAGATTAGGCTAAGACAAAGGTGAAACTAGGTGCAGTTGAAGTCATAAATTTACTAAGGCATAACCAAAAGAAAACTCAAGGATGACTCAAATAAGGAGAACTCAGCTCTAAGGCAAATAAAAAAATGTATGCACAGTTACTACTGACTATATGATCTAGGTAGAATTTTCATTCCTTATAATAGATTTTGCTTAGTTAAGTCTACATCATATAAATGATATAACAAGAAGGTACATAATAACAATACTCCTTTGATGCTAAGCCAATATTATCATTGGTTTAGATAAATATGAAGATAATCTAAGAGACTAAAATTTTCATAGAAATCTCAAAATTAAAAAGGGAACTACTCATAACAAGGATTATTTTAAATGATCAACTAAATAATTTGATTGGTAAGGCCCAAATCAAAATTCATTCCATTAAAGCTAAGAGAATAACAAGAAATTTAATAACAAGTAAAACTCAACATCAAAGGATTGGTCTTCAAGACCTTAAATCATTAATCCTTGGTTAGGGTGACCCAATCAAACCTAAAGAATTCATTTATTGATATGATTATAATAGTAGAGCTAAGTTGCTTTGATAGATATCAACTTTTAACTAGATCCTTAACTAGTTCTAGGACACAACAGGAGGCCCAGTCTTTAAATACTAATAAACCAATGAACTAAATTAAACTTTTAGCATCTAAGGAGCCCAAACTAGAAGAATACCAACCCCAAAGATAAACTAATAAAAAACATTTCAATTGAAAAAAAATGAAATAATCCAAACTATAACATAATAGACCAATCAACAACCCACTTCAAAAATACAACAAAATCTTCCTAAAATAAAGATCATCCTTTAGTTACTAACATGTGTCTGCCCCTGGTGGAAAGTAATGACTCCATTATCCACTGGGTGCTACCATCAATGGAATTCATTGCATCAGTTTTCAACCTTTCTTATTCTATATTCCTTCTTTTCCCTTTGTTTTCATAATTTGTAGTCTTCAGCCCATAAAGACATCGTGTAATAGATAAAAATTCTCTATAGGCCATCTCTTCTTCTTCCTCATCAAAACATTCACTAACCTCTTCATTCTATTGAGACCCTTAATATAAGAAAGGCTCTTTAGTTGGTGATCCTAATCCAAGGCACTTAGTGACCACTTATTTAGTTGCATCAGATGGCTGACCTACCCTCAAAACTTCCAAAACTTGAGTTATTTTAGATTTATCAACCTTTTGAGTGTTATCCTAAATTTATTGAGAAACATCAAAAGGTAGAGAGACCTCAATACAAGTGGATTTAATAGTTAAATTTAAACTACGAACCCAATCATGATTAGGGCAACCAATCTTTCCACCCCACTTCTTCAAAATAGTTGCATGAGCTCTTTTGAAATGATTCTTTAGATATGAAGCAATTTTTTGATTAGGTTTATTGTAATTAAAAAATATAAAGGGTCAACCTTTAATGTTAATAAATTGATTCCACACTCTATGGGAATTTGATATCTAGATGGAATGATGCAATGGTTTGGAAAAATATAATAGAACACACACCCTGATAAAACTCTATTAGACCTCTATGACTTCATGTATTTTAAAAAAAACACCAATATTATCAACCAACTACTTAATAAGTTTAGGATCTCAAAGAACTATGGAAGGATTATAAAACTATTGATGATTAAAATTGCACTATTTCTAACACCAACAATGGGAAGTTTCAGGAACGTGGGACTTGCAACCTAAAACAACCTCCAATTTTCAAAAAGCTAGTTCTTCTTTATATCAAGTGTATAATGGGAAAAGGGATAGGAATTAAATAGAAACACAAGTGCAATGAAATAAAATCTAACTATGGTAATGCACCTAAATTTAATTTGAGCCTTAATTTTGAGCACAATGAAGCTTTATGTAAGATTCAATTACATTAAAGAGAGAGCAAGGCACGATCAATGTAAAAGATGAAAAATAATAGATACAAAGGCTCACAACTTAGACTAATTTTGTAGTGACACAAAAAAATATCAACAAAGGCATAAAACTCAGTCTTCTTATTAATTCTCCAGTCACATAAAAGGCACAAAAATATGAATAGTTACATAAACTTTCTAACTCAAGAAAATATAACAAAGGCAAATGATATTCCTGATCACAGCTAAAAAAGTCTAAAAACTCTTGACAATAATATCTCTAAAAAAATTCTCTCTATCTTCTAATTTTTTTTGGTGATCTTTGCACCCCTATTTATAGCATTGGATCAACTCTAGATTACTTTCACGTTCCTAATCCAATGGCCTAACTGAACTCTAATTAAATTGGAAGTGTCTAACATAGGATATTTCTTGGATCTAAAATGTTTTGTCTTCCTACAAGTTCATTGGCTGAAATAGATACATAGGATGCTACCCACTATCAAACATGAGAGGACACTTGGCCAATTCCCTTACTCTACTTGAAAACATTATTATTATTATTCAGGAGGAACCATAAAATGACACTTGGCATGTTTCACAACACTTACCAAAGACACACAGTTTTTTATACATAACCTATACTCTTTACTGTGTCTCTGCTCAGGAGTGTTCCATCTTTGACATCTGTCATAGTCTGCTTCTTCAAAAATTTAACTTATAGAAAATGGTACCCACAACACTTCTCACCTAAACAACTTCAAAAGGGAATAGGGATAGGTGGCACTTTCTATGCATCTTTAACAAGGGACATGTGGTAGTCTCTACTAATTTTAGATACCTTTTAAGAATCCTACAAAAGGTGACACTTGTTGGTCTCTGCATTACTCTATCTATACTATAGAAACATTAGGGCCTCATTTCATATTTACATAGAGGGTGACACTTGGCAGATTTTGCTTGCCTCAAAAACAAAACCCAAGACCCACCACGGTATTTACTTATCAATGAAACAAAATGAAGATAATTTAGATGTTGACACGTGGCAGCTTCCACTTTCTTCAGCTAGGGATAAGTGGCATCTTTTGTTGCTTTTAGAAAAGAATATTGAAACCTTCCACAGTTGCCACTTGGCACCTTTCACTTGATCCTAAGAAAATCTTATTGAAAAGAATCTTTCAAAATGTATAAGAAACATGAGACATGGATGCTGACACTTGTTGTGCTCCACTGAGTTACTATGGGACACGTGGTACATTCTAAGCAACTTATAGAAATTATGAAATATGCCTCGGCCAATGACACTTGGCAACTTTTGCTTGATTTTTATATTTGGACAAAATTTTAGGCAAAAATAAATTTGAGCCCATGCTCTAAGTCAAAAAACTTCACTGTCTCAAAACTAAAAAGTGTAGGGACAAAACTTGGAGTGCATAACTGAACTCAAAAAATGCAGATTTTTTTACTCTACAGTTCTTGGTGACCCCAAGGAATTTTGAGCCTACTCAAAAATAAAAATCCAAAATCTCTTGCTTTATCAAATGTGACAAAAAATCACAACTTCAATAAAGCTATTTGATAAGTAGACCACTCATCGTCAGATAATCCCTACTTATTTTGCAATTTGTTGAAGGCTAAATCAAGGTTGATGATATGCTTGTGTGAAAAATTCTACAAAATATGAACTATAGCCTTTAATTTAAATTCAAGTTGGGAAACATGAATCAAAATAGCTTCTACTTAAGGCACTAATGAATCATCCCTTAAACCCTAAAAAATTTCTAGATCATTTTGCCTAGCTAACAATAAAGGTTTAATTTCATCAATCATCAACACAGTGTTGTTATCGAGAAAAAGGGAAAGAAGACCTAATTGCACTAGGTCCTCAATGTGTTGTTTCATTTCATTGATTCCTTTTTTCATCACATCTAAAATCTCTTTGCAGTTGATTCTTGTAGAGTTATAATTGAGAACTTCATTCACTCTTTTAATAGCGATCATTCTATCATTAATCCCTACTACTGACAACATTCCATCAATTGCATCATATAGCTTTTGTAGCAGCATTTGAGAGTCAAACACTCTCACAGAGATAGTAGATAGAGTGTCTTCTACTGAAGTCTCCACCTTTTTGCATAATTTCTATGCATTTAGTAAAAAGGTTAGAGAAGGTCTAAGCTAAGTAATCTCTTGAGAGATTCTTTTCCATATTGATTCATAAAGCTCCTTAACCAGATTCAACACCCCTATATTCTTTGGCCTATTAGCCAACTCAAGTGTCAATTGTTCTATCCTTTATTGCTCAGCTTGAAGTTGGGCCTGTATAGTAGTGGTATTGTTCTACTCATTTAGTAGCTTCTATTGAAGTTGAGTGACCTGTAGCAAGCTTTCCTCATATTTTCCTTGTAATGCTACCTTTTCCCACCTTAAGGTTGTCACTGTATCCTTCACTTACATTAGCCCTACTTTCAAAGAATTATTTTTGGCCTAGATAGCCTGGTGAGTCTAAAGAGAAATAGTATCTTACAACTATTTATTAAGACTCTCTATTTCAATATTCTTAGTATTGATCTCTATGGTCAAATTGCTACAATTTACCTTCTGTTTGGCTATATCAACCTCCATCTTCTATAGCTTCTTTGATATTTTCAAATAATATTTATCTACTACAGAAGTAGATTCATTTATCAACTCAACCCTGTCTTGTGGTCTGAATAAGGACATGTCTATAGCCACTACATTCATTTTGTAATCTTTAGGATGCATCTGCTCATTTGGCTTGACTATATTTGGTGATAAATGGGTCACCGTCAGTTGTTGCTAGATTGGGTCAAATTATGACCTCAGATGTGGTGTATCCAAGACTTTATTATCTTTGATCCTCTTTTTCTCCCTTCAGGCTTCCCTTGCCTTCTTATCAGCATCTGCTTGAGGTTGGAAGGTAAAAGGAGAGGTAATGTGCCCACCCACAAAAGGATAACCTTGTGGCAATCCATATGGAATAGCTAAATGTTGGATAGAGGAAATTTGAGGAGGTACTTTACTAGAGATAGAGGGGGGAAAATGAGGCAATGATATGGCCTGAGTATAGATAGATGGGGAAAAATGAGAAATGGACATAGCAGAGGTGGCAGGGGATGTCATTAGGCCAGATGGAATCATCACCCCTAAAGGGGAAGAAAGAGATTGAGAAGAAGAAGGAGAAACAATACTTACCTGAGGAGCAACAAAATTACTCTATGGTTGGTGTTGTGAGGGTTCTACCCTCTCCTCTAAATCAAGTTGAAATCTCAGCCTCTTATGTTTCCTTGGTGTTTCTTCTTCTGGTTGTGATTCCTTCTCTTCAACATCTACCACTGCTACTAGTGGTGCTTGTGTAAAACTAGGAACTCCAAGGACTGATGCTGATAGAAAATATTTTGGTGGTGAAGATACCACACTCTTTTGTTTTTCAATGATACTAAGAGATTAGGGCCAAATTATTATAGTGACTGAAGCTAAGGTTTGCCCTAGAGTCTATGATGTTTAACTAGATTCTACTCTAGCTTCTGGCTCACCACCCTGTGTCTGTAAATTGCTTGTATCATGGTTAGACATAAGAGATATATGACATTCATCCCAAAGTTCCTCCCATTTCTCATCTGAATACACATTTCCAAAAGAGTGAGTTGTCTCACAAATCTCTTGCCTATATTTCCAATAGGCTTCTATTTTCTCAATGTCTCAGTCTTTATTCTTTAATTTTCTTCTTAAACTAGAAGTCATTCTGATTTTAGGATCAAAATCCCTTTGCTTAACATAAAAAGTTTCCCATGGTCTATCTTGTTGAAGGGGCAAATCCATCAATTCAACATAAAACTCAGGAATATATTCCCTAGGATTTTTTCTATTTACCCAAAAGTGGCAGCCCTCATGTGCAATTCTAGAAGCAACCCTATTAGTCCTGATCCATGAAGCTATGAAACCATTTGGGTCATATACCCATTTATCTTTAATTAGAAAGAAACCCAAGAAGGCTAGCTTTCTAAGCAACATAATCGCAACATCTTTGGCCTCTAGTGCCATGTTATTTGTCACCCATGGAACATCATACATTTTCCTCTTCTTCTTCCTAGAGCCATATTCATTATCTACCATAGACACCTGCTTGGTGACCTCTAAGAATGCTAACCTAAGGGTCAAAATCTTAGGTAGTAACACTGGTTCCCCACTAAAACCATGGACTCTAATAATAGTATGATGGGATCCAAAAAAGTAATCTCAAGGAATACGGCAATTGGTCATAAGGTTTGAGACACTTGGAAATAGTCTATTTACAATTGGTTTTGGGCTGAGATGACAAAAAGTAGGGGTAACAAAAAGTTCCCAAAATTTGTATGGGTCGCTAGTTTTGGACAAGATATGTGTCCATGCAGACATAGGAGTGGTCCTATGTAGACCAAAGCTTGGGTCATACATATTTAAATGCATGTTGTTGGGAAAATATTCTAGAGTTTTGATACAACATAAGGTGAAACAAATAAGAAGAATACCTAAAAATCCCTTTAGATTTGAACTACGCAAGTTGTTCTACCATTGAATATGCAATCTAATTAGAGAAATCAAGCCGATACTCTTGAGTCTTGTCAACAATTTTCAATCTGAAGAGGATAGCCATTTGTTCTTCATAAATAGTTATATCATCTTTCATTCTGAAAGTGAAAGCCATTATGGAAAGTGCATCTTGACTAGCTTGTGCAAATTGTTCTCTTACTGTAGGTAGTGTCAGCATAGTGGTATTATCATCGCCTAATTACAACTCTGATTTTAGAAACCTCAATTGAGTATTGATGTTTTCCCATGTTTTCTACATCTTGGCAATGGTGGGAAACATAGATGTCTTGTCATGATACAAGGCCAACATCTCTCTGATAGCCTTTGGTGTAATCTGCACCATGAATGGACCCTTTTGTATGGTATTTGAGGGAACATGAAATAATTTGGTGCATATTTCAACTAAGTCAGGGCATGGATGCACACCTAAGACAATGAATTGAGCCAACTATGAATTCCATATCCTCATTTTGAATGTTTCATATTGTCCAACCTTGGCCCTCTGAATACACCTTTGATGTGCCCCTTCTCTAAGATTTTTTCTACTAGTCCTTTGAAGAATTGGGTCCATGATTCCATCTACAAAATATTTCACCTTTGCTAGGTCATTTGCATGACCAACTTTAGGGACTCTAGTCCGCAGATAGGTCTTTAATGGTTGTGTAGGGGCTGAAGCATATGATTTGCTTGTAAAAAACTTATCAAGGGATTCATAAATCCCAGACCCTTATTTTGAAGATTGTGCTCCCTCCATATCTATATCTATTCTTGAAAATAGTGAACTATGGTAATGAGTATGAAGCTTTTGCAATAAGAAAAAAAATTCACTTAAGCAGGTTTGTTATGAGCTAAACATGTAAGTAGCAGGGGTTTTCTAGCAAATGCAAGAATGTTTGAGACACTGTAAGATTTAACTCTTGCTATGAGGTATTTATTAACCCATCAAGTCTCAAAATGGCATTAAATCTAGATAATAATTAGCAAATCTTAGTAAATCTTCATGGGACAATGAGTTAGACACGTCATGCAAGTGGTTGCATAGGGTACCTTGGGGAATTTAAGGATTTGATAGATATTTAAAGTGTTGAGAGTTTTGAAAATTTTGAAAAAGGATTTGAGCTGTGGCTACATGTTCAAAGAACACTTGTTTATAAGAAAGAGTGGGAAAAACAAAATGGGAAAACAAAGCAACATAGAAAGGGAAACTATCTAACTATAATACATAGAAACAGCTTAACTAAAATGTTTCAAGTAGATCCCATTCATAGGAATCTCTTCAAGTTCACCTTCCATTGTTTTTATCTCAAATAAATTTTTCTATTTACATGCACAAATTTAATAAGGGCCAGTCCACAATGCTTCAAATTTAGTGTTTTGACCCAGCTTGGTAGCTCTTGCATTCCATTTCAAAAGAATTAAACCTACTTTGAAATGAGGATTTGAAGTCCTTTTATCAAAGTAGTCTTTAATTATTTTCTGATTCTTTATTAATGAGTCATGTACTACATCCCTCTTTTCTTGAACTTCCAAAAGTTTAGCAAGTCTAACCTACATGGGGCTATTTTCCTCAATTTCAATCTATTTTATCAGTTGGAGAGCAGGAATTTCCAAGCTTAGAGGTATTACAGTAGGATTCCCATAGACTAATTCATATGGGGACATTTTCTTCACCTACTTAGGTGTAATTCTATCAGTCCACAATGCTATATTAAGCACTTTATTCCATTCCTTGTGATGATCAGCCCCTATTCTCTTGATGAGTCTAATCAGGTTCTAATTAGTTGATTCTGCCAAACCATTACCCTAAGGGTAATACTTAGAAGAAGTTTTCAAATATATTCCATGCTTTAGTGCAAATTTAGATACTTTAGATCCTAAAAATGCTTTAGAATTATCTAAAATTATAGTGTGAGGAGCCCTAAAGCGAGTAGTGATACTCCCTAGAAAGTCTAGGATCACATTTTGTGTGGCTTCTTTGAGTAGCACTACTTCAGTCCATCTGGTGAAATAATCTGTGGTAGTTAGAATCCATTTGTGACCCATACTAGATAATAGATTTATCATTCCAATGAAGTCAAGACCCCATTGAGCAAAGGGCTCATCAACAATTATATGGCTAAGAGGCATTGCTACATTCCTTCTCATCCCCACATAATATTGACAAGATTGACATTTTTTAACTAGTTGATAACAGTCTGTAAATAAAGTAGGCCAGAAATAACCTACTTTACTTATCTTTATAGCTATGGTCTTTGCAAAAAAATGTCCACCTGAGACTCCATGATGCATTTCATGCAGTATTTTCTTAGCCTCATCTTTCTCTGTGCATCTTAAAAGTTTACCATCAAAATTTCTTCTGAATAGAACTTGTTTAATTAAAACAAAAGGGACCCCTTGCATCCTATAGTATCTCCTCTTGTTTTGAGGGAGTTCTCTTGGGTAAATCCCATATTTCATAAAATGAATCATGTTTGTGACCCAAGAGTTCTGATCAATCTCTTGTATCCTCAATACATTTTCCTTTTCTATTTTTGAATCTATTTCTTTAGGTATCATCTTTTCAAGCTCTTGAGTCATGTATTGGCACAACCCCTTACATCTAACTAACTTAGTGGGTTTGACCTATACATCATATTCAAGGATCTTTGTTATCCAATTCACTCTTTTTTTAGTAATTTCACCCTCCATAATATATTCTTTAACACTTGGGTGAGCCACAAGTATCAGAATCTTACTTCCTGATACTATATGCCTAAATTTCTTGAGGGATTTTACCATAGCATATGCTTGTTTCTCCACAAAGTTGTATCTAGTTTCATGTTCCCTAAGAGTCCTTGACAAAAGGGCTATTAGATGCTCTCCCTCTTGTCTATTATCTTTCTGTGTTAGAACATCAATAATACTAAGCTCTCCTCCATAGACATACATTACAAAAGGCTTAGAAAATTCTGGGTTTCTAAGTACTGGGGCCATTGAAATTACTTTCTTGACTTCTTCAAAGGCTTACCTTCCTTCTGTAGTCCACTTGAAAACTAGGTCTTTTTTAACAAGAGTGTCACTAGTCTTACTAAGCCTACAAAGTCAGATATGAATTGACTGACAAAATTTATCTTCCCCAAGAAAGATTGAATTGATTTCTTATTTACTGGTAAGGGCAAGGTCATTATGGCTGCAACTCTCTCTGGATCTATAGAAACTCCTTCTTTAGATACTATATGTCCCAATAATTTGCCTTGAGGTACATCAAAGATACATTTCTTAGGATTCAAGGATATTCCAAATTATTGACATTTCTTAAAAATAGATTCTAAATGATCAAAATGATCAACAGTATTCTTGGAAAAAATAGTAAGATCATCAAGATAAATAAGGATGATTTTATTTATAAGTTCCCCAAATGCTACATCCATAGCTCTTTGAAAATTTTCTCCAGCATTTGATAGGCCAAATGGCATCTTAACATATGCAAATGTTCCCCATTTGGTAGTAAAAGTAGTCTTATATTGGTCTTCATCAGCCAACCAAATTTGATTATATCCAAAGAAACCATCTAGTAAGGAAAATCTCTCTGATCCAGCCACAGTCTATAGAATTTGTTCCATAGAGGGCAAGGGATAGTGATCTTTCAAAGATGTTCTATTCAAGTCTCTAAAATCTACATAGAGTCTTATGTTACCATTCTTTTTCCTGACTAGCACTAGATTTGATACCCAGGTTGAGTGTTAGATTGGAAAAATTATTTTAGAATCTAAAAGTTTTTACAACTCATCCACCATTAGAGATTCAATCCTTGGATTTACTCGTCTCTACTTCTGTCTAACTGGCTTATATCCTTCAATCAATTCTATTGTGTCCTAAATGATGTCTCTATTATATCCATGAAAGTCTTCATAGCTCCAGGCTATGACTCTGTTATATCTTTTGCATAAATCAATTAGTCTTTCCTTTTCCTCTTGAGTTGTAGAATTTCCAATTTTTAATTTTCTCCCTTCGCTCACCTCTATTTCAGAATAATGTGCTTTATTTACTTGAAACCTTTTCTTCTCTAGGCCTACATCTTCTAGATCAAAAAGGTTTTCTAAAGTGATCAAGCCTTTGGGAAGCTTATTATTCTTTAATTGTATAATTTGGTCTCCATATGCCTCTTAAATTTTTGGTTGTAATTGATCAACAAATTCTCCTGATTGTTGTAATAATGAGAGTACTTGAGAATCATTATCAAATACTTGCCAATTCTCATCATTGTCTAGAATAGTTGGCCTTACTATAACTTTTACTGACTCATTGTTAACTAATAGGCTAGTTGTTGGATCAAACTATGAGCCAATCTATGCCATCCTATCAGCTTCTAAATTTTAGGTTCTAAGAACTACTTCAATATTGAAAGCTTCAAAATCTTCTATTAAGTCCCAAATTTTGTGTCTATAGGATCTCATCCTTACATTTTTGGCTATTGCCTTTTCTCTAATTTTCTTCACCACTAATTCTGAATCTCTTTTTACTATTAAATTCTTTATTCCCTTTTTCTTGGCTAAAATGATCCCATGTACTAAGGATTCATATTCAACATCATTATTAGTATAAGCAAATTGGAAATGAATAGCTCTCAAAAAATTTCTCTCCATTTGGAGCAACAAGACAAATTCCTGCTCTAGCACCACTTTTACTTCTAGCCCCATCAAAATTTAAGGTCCAAATTTTTGAATCTTTTTCAAATTCTTGAGTAGTTGGTGTTTCTTCCCTTAAAACATTCAGGATTTCATGGTCTTCATCAAAAATGACATAAGTGCCCAGACTAGTAGAGTCATAATTTTCATATGGATCACTATGCATCATAGCTAACAAATGATTATTTTCCTCTTCTTGATCATGTTCAGTCCAGTCATGCAACTCTTCAAAAAAGACCTTTTCTTCCTTATTTATCATAGCATGAGATACCTCTAATTTTGAGGTTGGTTCATTGGTGATGTGATCCTTAGATAATGGCTCAGATAGTATTTTCATCTTTGAACCATATTTGGTTTTTAGGATGAGGTGAGACCAATCAAGTGACATATATCTTCCTATTTTGGATGTGAAATCCCTAGATAAACATAGGCCAAATATAGGGGGTATATCTATGACTACTACATCTAGATTAACAATTATATTGGGGCAAGTATATAATTACAATGGGAGTTGTTTAATTCTCCCAATTGTTTGCACTGATTTGCCATCCAACTACATGACTCCTCTAGTAAGTGGCTCATACTTTATTTTTAAATCATTAGCTATTTACTTAGGCATTCCTATAGTACTAGCCCATAAATATATCATTGCATTATGCAATAGTTTCTTTCTAACTATCAGAGTCAAATAGAAGGGCTCTGGTTTGGATTTACTTACCTTTACTGCATTGTTCACAAGGGCTATTGTTTGTAGATGAACTATGTCTTTGAGTTTTTCTTGATCATCAAGTCTTTCTTTGGTGCTAGTATTTTTAGGCACTGCTTGACCTTACATAGCTTCTTATAACAATTTCTTTTGCTCAGGAATAGCTAATATGTCCTACATTGACATATGTGTTAGGGTTCTCTTTAGCTGATCTAACACATTCACTTGTCTTATTGCTTGAGTTCTTAGAAAATAAGGATACCTTGCTTTTCTTGGATTTATACAAGAATCACTTGGTTTTGCACTAGCTGAGGCACTTCCTATCTGATAGCTATGTTTCATTGACCTTGAAATGGAGGATTCTCAATAACTTGATTATTTTCAACTTCAGGCTGTTCCATCATTCTTCTCTTTGATCTAGTATAGTAGTCTAATTACACCACTAGTTTCTTGGAAGTAGAAGCTTCATTTAAGAATACTGATTCTTCATCTTTAACCCATGAGAACAAAACATGTTTAGGGGATATTTCTTCTTGTTTTTGTATAGACATCCCTTGCATCTGAGCCATCAGGACTAAATTTTGCATACCAAGAGACTGGTAAGTTTATGTATCATAAGTGCTTGCAAATTGTCCATCCATTATTCTTTTCTCTGCTACCTTTTATTATAGATTACCCATGGGATAATCTCTAAGTGTATGAGTATTATTACAAGGGAAACAACAAGAATTGGTGCCATCTACATAATTATTCTACCTTTGAACAATCTCCTTATTTAGATTTGGGGGAATAGTCTGTGAGAGTGTAGGGACTGCAACTAATTGGTTTGTTAGCTAAGGGTTATTTTGCCTTTGAGGACCCTGATCTTGGTTTGGCTATGATGGAAATCTATTTCCTTGATAGCCTTGATATTGGGGTCTAGGGTAAGGATTCTATTGTCTCTTTATGTTAATTAACTCATTAGAAAATGTACTTAAGATATTCTTGATATCATCCATCTCAAATGACTGGGTAGGGACAAGTTCTTTAGTAGGTGGTTAAGGATATTTATACATAGACATAGGTGGGGCTATGTAATTAGGGGCTTCTTGAGGCAATGGTAAGGTAATCTCTAGAAACATGGGCATAGGAGGCCTTAGGGGCAACTTTACAGCATCTATTAAATTATTTTTAGCTCTGACTACATCGTCATAAGCCTCTGGCAGAGTCTGACCTCCAAGTGATTGAATCATGACTGATATATCTAAATTTAAAGCCTTAAGATAAAACACTATAGCCATACCTAGTAATGGTCTTGTTGTAGTAGGGATTCTTTCCCAAGTCCTTTGAAATCTTGAATTGAATTCAGTCATTGCTTCTTGTGGTGCCCTTTTTATAGTAATAAATTATTGCAATAGGGAAGATTTATCACCTTTTTCCTCAAATACTTCAAATAAAAGATCTCCAAGTTGATCCCATGTAGATATTGTATTTGGGGTCAAAGATCTGTACCATTCTAGAGCCTTTCCTTTAAAAGAAGTTGCTAACAATATTATGGCAACATTTTGCTGCATGACCACATGTATAGCACATACATCAAAAACATCTTGAAGATGTTCTTTAGGTGTTTTAAAATCTTTTCCATTGAATTTGGGTAGAGATTTCAAGGCATTTACTGGAATAAGGTCCCAAGTGGCTAGTGGTATTGGTAGGATCAAAGGACTACCAATGTTCCAACTTGCATAATTCCTTGGGGGTATAGGAGCTCCCATGTTTACTCTTGGTATTGGTATAAACTGATTGACTATTCATTTTGGACTAGTTACCAATGGTGGAAAAAGAATACCTGGATTTATAGTAGATTGAGATCTTGTTACTAGTCCACAACTCTGACTCTTTGTAGCTCTCTAGTTCATACGGTCTTGAAAGAAACATCAAGATGGTGTCCCACAAGGCATGCCAAAAATTGTTGATGATTAAAATTGTGTTGTTTCTAACACCAACAATGGGAAGTTTTTGGAATGTGGGACTTGTAACCTAAAACAACCTCCAAATTTTAAAGAAGTTGCCTTTTATTTATATCAAGTGTATAATGGGAAAAGGGATAGGAATCAAATAGAAAAACACGTGTAATGAAAGAAAATCTAACTATGGTGATTCACCTAAATTTAATTTGACCCTTAATTCTAAGCACAATGAAGCTATATGTAAGATTTAATTACATTAAAGAGCGAGCAAGGCATGATCAATGTAAAAGATGAAACAATAGAAATAGAGGCTCACAACTTAGACTAATTTTGTAGTGACACAAAAAAATATCAACAAAGGCATATAACTCAGTCTTCTTATTAATTTTCTAGTCACATAAAAGGCATAGAAACATGCATAGTTACATAAACTTTTTAACTCAAGAAAATAGAACAAAGGCAAATGATATTCTTGATCACAGCTAAAAAAGTCTAAAAACTCTTGACAATAATCTCTCACAAAAAATTCTCTCTATCTTTTGTTCTTTTTTTTGGTGATCTCTTCACCCCTATTTATAGCATTGGATTAGCTCTAGATTGCCTACACATTCCCAATCTAATGGCCTAATTGAACTCTAACTAAACTAGAAGTGTCTAACATAGGATATTTCTTAGATCTAAAACATTCTATCTTCTTGTAAGTTCATTGGCCAACATAGATACATAAGACACTTCCCACTATCAAACAGGAGAGGACACTTGGCTGATTCCCTTACTCTACTTGAAAACCTTCTTATTATTTAGGAGGCACCAAAAAATTACACTTGGCATATTCCACAACACTTATCAAAGACACACTACACTTTTCACGTAACCTATACTATTTACTATGTCTCTGCTTAGGAGTGTTCCATCTTTGACATTTGTCACAGTCTGCTTCTTTAAAACTTTAAAAACTTATAGAAAATGGGACCCACAACACTTCTCACCTAAGCAACTTCAAAAGGGAATAGGGACAGGTGGTGCTTTCCATGCATCTTTAACAAGGGACATGTGGCTGTCTCCACTACTTTTAGCTATCTTTTGAGAATCCTATGGAAGGTGACACTTGTTGGACTCCACGTCACTCTATATATAATATAAAAAAATTAGGGCCTCATTTCATATTTACACAGATGATGACACTTGGCAGCTTCTGCTTGCCTTAGAAATAAAACCTAGGACCACCACAGTCTTTAATTATCAATGAAATAAAATGAAGATAATTCAGATGTTGACACATGGCGGCTTCTACTTTCTTTAGCTAGGGATACATGGCATCTTCCATTTCTTTTATGAAAGTATATTGAAACCTTCCATAGTTGCCACTTGGTGCCTTTCGCTTGATCCTGAGAAAAGCTTATTGAAAAGAAGCTTTCAAAACATATAAGAAACATGAGACGTGGATGTTGACACTTGTTGCACTCTGCTGAGTTACTATGGGACACATGGCACATTCTGAGAAACTTATAGAAATTATGAAATGTACCTCAGTCGATGACACTTGGTAGCTTCTACTCGATTTTTATATTTAGATAAAATTTAAGGTGAAAAGAAATTGGAGCCCGTGCTCTGAGTCAAAAAAATTCACTGTCTCAAAATTGAAAAGTGTAGGGAAAAAACTTGGAGTGCATAACTAAACTCAGAAAATGTAGAGTTTTTTACTCTACAAAAACCTTATGAAAACCAATTATTTTGAAATAATAGTAGAATGTGTCAAAAAAGGGCCCAGGGACATAGAAACACCCCCTAATTATTAAAAAACCAAGGCCTATTCTCACAAACAAAGTCCATGTCACCAAATAAATGAAACAAGAACATAAATAAACCATCAAAACATTAGGTAGAGCTAATCTTCTATTAAAATTCTTCTTCAGTTATTAGATGGTCTCATTAGATGGAAGGTTTATAGCAGGTAGTTTACTCAACTACTAATACCAAAGATACTTTTCACAAGGCATATTTTTTACCCCTAATAAAATTATGATAATATTTAAAGAGGCTAATTGTATTGTTATTCCAAACAACAAAATCACATCTATTTATTTGAGTTCCAATCATATTTATACAAGCTCAATCCATTGAATCACAACACTTTCTGATTACAAAGGGAGACATAATTCTTATATAAGAGTAACTAAAGATAAATATTTAAGGAAAATAATATATAAATTTAATTAAAATATCCCAAAAGGCTAAATAATCATTTATACATATTGGATCCTTCCCAAGGTCCTATAATCCAAGAATTCATAATAGACACAACTTAGTTTAACACTAAAGTTTTAGTAAACATAAAACATTTATTTTAGTTCATAGTTTCATATTATCCAAACTCTTTATTTTGTAAGAATATTACAAGAAGGCTGGTCACTAAAGAATTAATTATACCACAAAATTGATTTATTTAATTACATATCAAGAGCTACATCTCAAGGCATGATTAAATAATGGTGGACTAATCATTATTCAGTGGTGCTCCTCATCCACTCCAAAGCATATATTTTCCATACGAAGGAAGGATTGTTACCCAACCTTTTTTCATCATCAATCTACTTCTATAGACACCCTTGATCTTGAGACTCATAACTCTAATCATGTTTATATCATAAGGTAAAGTCAATTGTATATATCTAATCAAATGTATTTAACACAAGGTAATGACCATGCCAAAATTGATAATCCTATTCTTGGTTCTTACCCAAAGAGACTCTTTATCCCAAATAAAAGCAAAAAAAAATGTTCAAATGATCATTCAAGTGAAGCAAAGCATTCAAAAATATAAACTAGGAGTCAAGTTTTCTTAACATGATAATGCCTGCCATTTATTATTGTAGAAATATGATAATTGACTTTATTACTTACATAAAATATTCATGGGAGGGTTAATAACTCTGATATCATGTTTCATCACGAGAGGGCTTAACAAGTTCCACCATGACATTAATTGGAGGGTCAAGCATTCTACCACCATACCCAACATAGGATATCTTGACACTATTCCACCATGAAGATGTTTCTCATATACAACCACTACATTATGTCACAAAAACATTAATACACTTCAAGCAAAAAGATAAAACATCCAAGTCAAGTGAGAAGGAACACATCCTCTCCAAGGCCCTCAACTAGGAAAAGAACTACATGGAAACCAATGCAAAACCATGGTAAAACAATAAGATAGATAGTATAAACCAAATTGTCTTATTATATTTTAAACAAGAGAATAAATAAATAAATATAATCATTTCATTCAAACTAAGGAGGAACAATCTCTCTAGGGCCCTCATATGGGCAAGAACTACATGACGACCAATGTACAACCATGGGAAAAGAAAAAATAGGAACAATAAAACAAGTGGTCTTATTCCAATGAAATCAAGAATAAAAAATAAATAATGTAATCATTTCAATCCAAATAAATAATAGAAAACATAAATTATTATGAAGCCCTTTTATCAACATTTAGACCACATATTCACTATCTTCCAATTGTCTAGACTTGTCTCTTCTAACCAATTATTCCTATCTACTACTTCTCCTTCTCCTATGTTAATTCTAGCTTATTTTCAAATTGAAAAAAATTCCTAAACTAAGGGAGTTCAACTCTTACATATAGATGTCTAAGAATTAACCAACCACTTTCTAACCCATGCCTCATTAAGGGACATTATTTTCCATGTTAAACTAAGGTACATAGAGGCTTGATAAGATTTTGTGGTTACTTCTAATACTTACCTCTTTTATCACTTGATATTAGTACTAATTCAATCCATGCAATATCTACTAATTATCCACTAGACATTCTAGACATTGGCTATAAGATATTTATGTTAGATGATAACAAGTTTCACCAACCATGCTTAATGGTTGTCAACCTAATTAATCACTAAGTCTACTATGTGGTATATTAGGAAACCAAATACTTAGCACATATTTAAGTAGGTTTTAAAATGACTAGTGATATAAACATCCTTGGTATATTCTCTCTCCTTCATTAGCCTCTTTCCTTCTCCTACACACTCAATGCACACATCAAATTCCTATAAATTAATATCCTAAGCTATATAATTTAATCAAACAAGGAAACTTTCATTAATTAACCATAGGAAATCATTCATGAAATATCAACCTACACATAGATAATTTCATATGATTCAATACATTAGTAGTTTCCATTTCATAAGTAATCAATCAAAACATTATTGATAATAGGTATTTATCATGGTTCCAAACACATGATATCCTTCATGAAATCCTTGTATGTCTCAATTGGATGTGACTTAGCCACATAATTTAATAATTAGAACATATAAATCATAGTTTCATAGTCATATTACCAGTGACGAACACTATGAAAAATAGGGCCTTATAAGTCTAAAACCTTTGAAAATAAGATAAAAGTGCCTAGTTACATATTTTGGTGATAATTTCAGTGCTTTCAAGATTATAGTATCCAAATATCTTCATATTAAACTTGAAAATTAGTTATAAAACATTTTCATGGTTGTATTGGCATTGCACATTGCCTTCATGCTCCAAGTATCCTTCAAACAAGCCATTGATAAAGGATGAACATAATTTTTGTTCTTGTTTATGTATGTTGTAGAGTTTTAATTCATGTTTAGGGTCTTTTAAATAACCTCAAGCATAACATATTTTGAAGATGGTAAGAATATCATCCATCACCAAGTGGAAAGCCCCCAAGAGAGAAGATCAAGTTTAAATCATAGAACATATCCAATGAAATTATTTAAAGTCTCTTTTAAAGGATGTGAAACATATAAATAAGGTATACATTATCCAAAGGAACAATTCATAAGTGATTAAGATCCTTAAGAGGCAAAAATCAACTTTATAGCTTTGAAATCAAGATAAAACTGCGTTAGTAGTGTTTTTGTGTAAGAGACAATCACATTCTATATTCATTATATAGATGCATGGATTATATTGAGTCTTTGGGAGAATAAAATGGGTTGTATGTATCTTACTAATTATTATTATATTGATGGAGATATAATAATTCACATCATTTCATTAGGAGTACTGTAAACAACTCTTAAACCTTGATAAAACCCTAGTCTAAGTAAATTAAACTTGCAAGCATTTTAAGGCTATAAAAACATATAAATGGATATGCACACCTATTAAAAACATTTTCAAGGCTCTTATGAGGTATGTGTGTTAGTATTCTAAATTTTTATAGACTTCAATTCATCATTCAAGAAACTATGCAGGCCTCAATCTGTCACCAAGGGTTTTGACGTTAGATAACTCAAACAAATCTACAAATGACACCTCTATAAGAGCCAAGAGAACTTTCATGATCATCATGATATCCATTAGTTATATATTAACCCTATTATTTCTACGCTAATTTTGCTTTCACATTCAAAAGATAGAAATGAGAAACTAAGAGATGGTTTAGCGTTAGAAGATACCCGGATATAGTCGTGCACACCGAAATCAGACGTTGGAAGGTACTCCTCTTTGGCTATGGAGGAATGACACCTGTGAAGAAAAAGAGACTAAGCACAAAAAAATGTTAGATGAAGAGACGGTGGGCTGTTAAGCAAATGCTTGATCCCTGAAGTACGAAGACTTCCTTAAGGGATATCAACCCACTAATAAAAAATAGAATATTTGACTGAAGTAGAAATAATGAAAGATAGAATGAAAGCAAATAAAAGACAAAAAATAGAATGCATACCTGATATGTAGCAAACTACTCTGCACAGTCACCGGTGTCAGTCTCTATGCTGGCGTCGGTCAAGAAGAGTGCCGACGTTTGTTGAAGTGTTGGCGTCGGTCGGGGTAATGACTGGCGTCGATCAGTGAAATAGTTTTAGATAGGGTCTGGTTAGGTCTAGATAGAGTTTTTGGATTGTAGAAGGGTCTAAAGTTTTTGTCTGAGGGTTCGAGAAGCTGGTTTAGGAGTCAGAGGGATTTGTTTGAGGGTTTTATATAGGGATCTGGGCAGAGTCACAGATTGTATTTTCTAGACAGGGTGGATAGAGGTGATATGAGTGGAAATAAGGTTGGGGTTATGGTCTAACTCTAAATCTGGGTAATGAAATCAAATGAAAAACAATAACCAGAGAGTAAAACAAAAACACAGAGCAAAGCTTACTTGTTATACATTGAAAATAGAGTTAGAGACATGATTGACATTGTCGCTGTGTCATAGAAGTTCAATGTAGCAGACCTCTAGCAAGATGATTGAAGTAGAATACCTGTACCAGAGAGAGAGAGAATGTGAGAGATTGGATGCAGATTGGTTGGATGTAAGAATTGGTTGATTGTTCGAATGAAGAGGTCACTGATCGATACGAATGAAGGTCCGATAACCGATCAAGAAATGGATTGGAAACCGAATGGATAACAGATAATAGATAATGGTTCCTGCATTTGGGTCGAGAATGCAGTGTTAAGGATAATTGACGCTAGTAGGGCTGTTGACGTCAGCCGACAAGTGACTGATGTCAGCGACTTCGGCTAGGTAGTGACTGACATCGACAGATGCAGAATGGGGACAAAAGGCTAACTTTAGTTTTTTGCTCATTTTTACATGTTACCAAGGTCAAGGCTCGTAAGAAAATGGTCGATAGGGGTTAAATAGGCATGGAAAACTAAAATGGGGGTTAAGGGGAGGATGATAAGGGTTAGACACAATTACGGTGTCTACATTTGCCTCTTTTTGTCTTGTTGGTTGTTCTGGATGAACTGCAAGACAAAAATAGGAGTTGGTTGTCCCAAGTGTGGGATAAGGTCGATTCCATCTTATTGGTTGTTTGAATAAATTACAAGACAAAAATAGGAGGGGGATTGGTTGCCCTGATTATGGATGAGGTATTCCCCCCTCAAAGTAGGAGTCGAGAGAAGGGAACTGGGAATCAGGTGCTGATTTGACAAAGATTGGATGAAAAAGGGGTGAAGATAGAGTGAGAACACTGCAAAAGTCGTGATTGCACATACACCACTTCACGAGGATAGTCAGGTCAAATTGTTACAGGTCAAGGGTCGAAGAGTGCCAAAATTGAAGTAACTGAGCCCCAGCATTTAGTTGTCTATTGATTGGGTTATTCAATCGAAGCTAAAGTTCTAAAAGGGTCATCATGTTCTAGGTATCCCAGGCTTAGGAAGTGCTCCCAAAAACATGAAAATATCACAAGTAGTGGGGATCAACTGGCTTGCGATCCTATACTTGTGAAGGTCAAAAGTGGTCTGCGCACAATTTTGCTAACCAATCATGAGGTAGCATACATGCAAAAACAACCAGGGCAAAATTGCTTTGGAAGTAGTCACGGTTAGAGGAGATGGTCATGATCTCCAAGGTTTGGTGGTCGATGGATGGAGGCAAAAGTGATCTCAAGTGTGCCCCAGGGGGCTAAAATGACTTGTACTAGAGGGTTAACTAATTGAGGGCATGATTTTGGTTAAGGTGATGAAAAAAGAAGGGTTAAAGTCTGTCGACATCAGTGATAAAACTATCGTTGGTGGTTGAAAGGGACCAACGTCAGTAGGATATCAGCTGATGTTGGTGGCCTAGGGCACGATGATGCCGATGTCAGCAGCCTGTCAAATTTGACAAAACCAGATTGGCAGCCGACCAGAAGTCATTTGTGATTGTTGACTAAGAGAAAGAAAAGAGCTCCAGAGCTAAGTGAGTGAAAGTGACCTAGAGTTAGCTGAGGAGTAGTGTGAGGTGTCAAAGAAGCATTGGTGGAGAGAGAGACGCGTGGAGAGAAATTGGAGGCTGCAAAGATGCATGTGGGCTAGGAGAAGCTTGATGTAGAAGCAATGGCAGAGGGCAGTAGAGGACCTACAGGAGGTCCACCACCAGCGGCACCCATCGTGCCACCATGCCGGTGATGCTGAGATGAGGTAGGAGGGTCTCTAAGCCCTATTTAGTTAGATGTTTATTTTTATTTGTTTTTTGAAATTTTTGATTGCTTAGGTAGAAATTGAGGGGGGAGGGTAGCTAGGAAGGTGGGTAGGAGGTCTATGATAGATTAGGAGTAATTTAGGAGTGATTTGGGGGGTTAGGGAGTCAAGAATGGGGAAGCCCTAAATTTAAGGCTTGCCCCATTCGGCCCTAGGGCCAAACCAGTCACTGACGTTGGCAGGTTCATCAGTGTCAGCTGATTGGAGACCGGCATCAGTCACTAACCTACCGACGTTGGTCATAAAGTGACCAATGTTGGTTAGGTGAGTCCTATTGCTGGCATGATAACCGATGTTGGTGGCTACCTGGTTAAAAGGAGTGATGAAAAATGGTCAAATCGAAGGGTCGAGGTGATGCCAAGGGCTTTTCGAGTGTCAGAATAGGCATAGATGGTCAGATAGGTTGGTCAAAATAGAAATGGGAGGAAATTTTTTTTAACATGAGATTGACTTGGGTGGATGCAGGCGAGACAGACTCTGATGCTATGGGATCACCTCTTGACTTTGCTGACATGGATGCACCGAGACATTATCGAGGAGGAGTGGGTGCAGATGAGCGCAGTTGGACTAGGCGGGTTGAGACACTACTATAGAGTGGTGTGGGATGTGAGCCTGATGGTGGCACTGATTGAGCAATGGGACCATTCCACCAACACCTTCCACCTGCCCACATGCGAGATGATGGTCACAGTCGAGGACATGTACTGGATTTTGTGGCTGTAGTACACGGAGAAGACTTATATGCATGCTCGAGAAAGGTGCATGATATACACATGGTTACGCTATTTGGGGAGCATGTCATTGAGATGAGCTACCACTCAGCAAGTTTTGGTTATGAGCCTCTGTATGCAGCAGATGAGGACACACATCGGCTGGCTATCCTGATGATGATCGGGATTACAGTGTATGCACTCCCAGATGCAGAGGGAGGCAAGTTTTTGGTCACCATGACTAGAGTTTTGACAAACATGATTAAGCGGTAGACAGTGTTTGCCTGGGCACCAGTCTTTTTGGCCCAGGTCTACAGGGAGTTGTGGGGCATTAGTCAGCGACAATGGTACAACTTGTGCATGGGCCACCTTTTGCACTGCTGGGCGTATGAGCATATTATGGTCATACGACCTCTTGGCCTCCCAGTGGTGATACATGCCAGCTTCAAGGTCAAATTCAGGTGATGGCATGAGGTGATGGCACAGACACGGGTGGATAGAGTGGTCAGGGATATTGACCACTATCGAGGGGTACTAGAGGCCCTGATCCCTATAGATATCATATGGAGACCATATCTGGTGTATCCAGCATTTAGAGACCAGGGGAGAAATTGGTTGGGGTACAGAGCCTGAGATGGGTTAGGGGCAGGCGAGCCAGTGAGCTTGAGAGGATTCTAGTAGAGAGAGTACGGTGCCAGTATAGGCTACTACAGGATGTTCCTCCTATGTTTCCATAGTATAGGTAGGATGATATAGAGGCACCACTCCCACTGCCAGAGGAGATAGAGGAGCCAGATTTTGAGGAGTTGTTGGCAGGACTTGGGATGGCTGACTCAGGTTATACAAAGGCCTACACAGCATTGTGGGCAGGGCAGTACATAGGAGTCCAGGTAGGGCCACAGCCAGATGTATAGGCTATCACAATGGAGCAGGATGCAGCCTGTGAGGAGAGAGACATAGTGCGGTAGGAGAGGGATGCGACACAGGCCCAAGTGACCATTTTATAGGGATAGGTCATGATTTTATAGGGGCAGCTGGTGGGGGTGATAGGACAGGTGGCTACTTTGACAGGATAGGTCACTATGTTATAGGGTCAGCTGGCCGCAGCCTAAGTATAGGCATTAGTAGGATAGGGCTTGAGTGGACAGGGCTCGATGCAGCAGCCATCTCAGCAGCCAATTCAATAACCCACATAGTCAGTGTTAGTGCAGCTAGGGTTTTCACAGGGACAAGGTTCAGCACAGGGCACGGCAGTAAGACAGATGGGTCCACTACAGACTGTATCTCTAGTTAGATACAGTGATGCACTGGATGAGATCACGTATTATGAGAGGGCCATCAGGGGGTTCCCTTAGATACAATGATACTCTGAGATGAGGGCAGAGTAGAGCCAACAACATTTTATGTCACGGGCAACCGCTATAAGTTCGCGCAGGTGGCCCAGATCAGAGGTGGGAGAGGATATAGTGTCTTTTCGACCACTGCCACCACCACCACAGCCACAGCCTTGAGGGCGGAGTTGAGATTTTTTTGATTTTTAATGTATATACCAGTTTGCGTGCCGATGATGTGAGATGTATTATATGAGAGAGAGAGATAGACACACATTGTGTCTTATTGTATAGAACATTATTGATATATATGATGAGATTTTGGATCAGTGACCTATGTGATGGATGTTTTATAAATATGTGTTTAATGTTTATTGCATTTTGATGTGATGTGTGTTGATATTATGGTTTATGTGAATGATGCTAAATGAATTGGTTATATGATGTTATTTAATGATATTGATGTTGATGTTTGATGTGAATGGTTATGATTTTTAGATTAGATGGTGATGCTTAATGACTATGGATGGACATGATGAAAATGATTATGCTAATGATAATATATGACTAGCTGTGATGTGATTGATAGGTGATGAGGGAATGGGATGGAAGAAAGTGACGAAGAGGATGGCCGAGCTAACCCCAGAAGACCCCAAGTCAACTGAGTGCTGCCTACATAGCCCTTGTCCTAAGGGCCTTAGGTCAATGTAGTTCTCCCAAAGAGGGAGGAAAAGGGTCAAAGTGATTGATTGCTTGTGGTCGAGGTCAAAGAGGATAGGGTTTGTCCATCAGATAGATGAACAAATGAGGGTGGTCAAGCTAACCCTAGAAGATAGTCGTGTCATCTAAGTGCTACCTACATAGCCCTTGTCCTAAGGGCCTCAGACCAATGTAGTTTAGACTAGGAGACAAAGTGGTCTAGAGTTGGTCTAGTCATGAGAATGGTCTAGCACGTCCATGTGTCTGAGAGAACATGCTTGAAATGATGAGAAAAAGTCAAGGTTTTTCACCCCTAGCAATTGCCCATATTAGGTGATGGACATATGCCAAAAATGAAATGAGCCTATTTATGCACCAACAAGTAATGGTTTATGTTGGACATAAATTGAGTGGTCTACAGTTTCCATGTGTATTTGTGTCCATAGAAATCAGTGTGAATAGGCTAGGTGGTTGGTCAGAAAGAGGGTTAAGCTAATTTAATAAATGACAAATGATTGGATGTGACCAAAGTGTAAAAGAAGTGAAAGGCATAATCACCCTTTTATTGACAAGGACCAGAATGACAGCATAGATAGGGGTTGTTAGAACTAAGAGCCTCATTCATGCATTACGTCGTTGACCAGAGGTTGTGTTAGAGCAGTAATCGAATCACTTTGACACTAAAGTGAGCTCAAAGTCCCTTGAGTAGGTGTTAGGATAGGAGGATATAGGGTAACCCATTTTAAGAGTAGAGATAACCTTACCCCTTTTTATAGGAGACCTGAGACAACTATAAGCTAAGTCCATGACCCATTTTTTTTTGGTGCAGACTGATCAATGCGGGAAGTCTACATAGAGATGTCATTTGCTTGGTGGTCATTTGTGAAGCTGATTGATGTGGGAAGCTTCTAAAAAAGTGCTGTTTATAGAAATATTTAGTCATATCCATCCTTTGAGGGAGTGGTCTATATTTTTGCTTTATATATAAGGGCTTTGAATAGCTATCCTTTGAGGGAACAGTCTATTAGCTACAACAATGATAGTACAGCTATCTTTCGAGGAAGTAGTCTGCCTTTTTGATTTTTGATTTTGTGACCTTGGATATTTTTGACATCTTGATTTGTTTTGACATAAATGTGAGTCATGGACGAGACTATAGAAGGTCAAGGGTTCCCTTTTATTAGGACAAAGCATCCCTATTGTATAAAAGGGGTATATAGGATTTTGTTAAGGGGAGTAGGGTTAAAAGGAATGAGGAATAAGAGGATGGGGATTGCTCAAGGGATGAGATCAAGATAAATGTCAAGTGGATGAGTACTCGACTAACAGTAGAATGGTTGCAGATGTAACGCATTAAGAGGCTCAGGTTCTAGTCATCTGTTGAGAGAAGACAAACGATACGTCCCCGATCCATACTTGTGCGTTATAATGAAAGGTCTAAGCCAATTAGGGGCAAACTTGCCTCATTTACTTTGCTCCATATTGGTCACGTGTTAATTCTCTTTGAGGATGAGGTCTCCGATATTAAAATCTCATTCTCACAGATTTTTGTCATAGGCTCGCTTGATGTGATTTTGATAGACATGGAGATGATTAAGGGCGGCAAGATGACACTCGTCAAGTAGCTCAAGTTGAGCTAAGCGATCTTGATGAAAGTCATCGTTAGAAAGAATGTCATGTAGAGAGATGCAGAGAGACAGGATCTATACTTCGAGAGGTAGGATAGCCTCTATTTTATACATGAGAGAGAAAGGGGTAGCACCCGTGGAGGTTTGAATGCTAGTGTGGTAGGCCCACAAGGCAAAGGGAATGTGAATATGCCAATCCCTTCCAGTGTCGCTGACCACCTTCATGAGAATTTTAGTCAAGATTTTGTTGAAAGCCTTAGCCTGCCCATTTTCTTGTGGGTAGTAAGGTGAAGAGAAATTGAGCTTGATGCCAAATGAGTCACAAAGTTTTTGGACAGTCTTGTTTTTGAAGGACTTGCCATTATCGGTGATGATTTTGTGAGGTACATCGAAACGACAGATGATGTGGCTGCTAATGAAGTCGATAATCTTGTCAGCTTTTATGGAGATGAGAGGAATGGATTCCACCCACTTGGTGAAATACTGGGTGGCAGTGATGATGGATTGATGACGAAGAGATGAATGAGGGTTAATCTCACTGATGAGATCTATGCCCCACTGAGAAAAAGGCCAGAAATCTTGAGTGACTTGTAAGGCATGACTAGGAAGATGAAACAAGTTAGAGTGCTGCTAACACTTGATGTAATGCCGAACATAGTCGCTACAGTCTTGATGAAGGGTGGGCCAATAATAGCCCAGATGAAGGATACGCTTGGCAACTGAATTCCCACTGAAATGTCTGCCACAAATCCCATTGTGGACTTGCTTAATGGCCTAAAATGCTTCAGTGGAGGTGAGACAACGAAGAAGGAGGCCGTCGAAGCCTCGCTTATAGAGAAGACCCCCTAGCATGGTATAGCGAGCTATGCGCTTGATGAAAGCTCACCATGCATTGCTAGGGAGGTTGGGAGGAATGACAGAAAGAGATAAGTAGTCCACAAGTTGCTTATACCAAACATCTCATGGGCTAGAGTCTATAGTGTTGACATGATTAATGTTAGGAGAGATATAAGAAGGCAACAACACATGATGCACTATGACAAAAAGTCTAGATGCAGATGAGGAAGATGGGATATGGGAAGCGAGATAAGCCATGGTGTCAACAAACTTATTCATGGATCGAGGAACAATCTGCAAGAGGTAATGGTCAAAAGATGTAAGGAGAATGTCAACACAGTTTTTGTACCTTTACAAAATTTCATTTTTATAGAGGTATGAACTGTTGACCTGATTGATGACAAGCTGTGAGTCACCGAAGATGTTGATGGACTTGATGCTGAGAGAGAGGGCAGTCTGAAGTCCCAAAATTAAGGCCTCGTATTCAACCATATTATTGGTACAATTAAAGTCGAGCTTGAAAGACAAAGGCATGGGCTCACCATTGAGTGGGATGAGAATGACTCCCTCATCCCCACCAAGTTGACATTTGGAGCCGTCGAAGCACATGGTCATTTGGTAGATAGTGTCATTAGTGGAAAGCTCAGTGATAGACTCGTTAGGAAACTCGCACTGTGAAGGTTGATTATTGGGAAGAGGGGCATCCGCCAATTGATCAGTGATGGTTTGCCCCTTGATAGATTTTTGCTGGATGAATTCAAGGTCGAACTTAGCAAGCAGCATGAGCCACTGAGCCATACGTTGATGTTGATATGGCTTGGAGTGCATAAACTTAAGAGGGTCAGTGTGAATGATGACAAAGGTTTTGTGGTTAAGAAGATAGTGGCAGAGCTTGGTAGCAGCAAAGACTAATGCCAAATAGAGTTTCTCGGTATGAGTATACCAAGTTTCATAGTCAACCAGTGTTTGGTTGATATAATAGACCACTTGCTCATGATGATGCTCGTCTCAGTGCATGATCATGGCACCTAACGAATGGTTGGTGACAGAGATATAAAGGTAGAAGGGTTGATCATCTTTAGGTGGAGTGAGGATTGGTGGAGAGACCCAATAGCGTTTAATGGATTCAAAAGCCTCTTGATAGTCCTTATCCCATGTAAAAGAGACATCCTTCTTAAGGAGATGATGAAAAGGTTAGCAGTGGTTAGAAAGCTGTGAGATGAAACGATGAATGGATTGGAGCTTCCCTTGTAGACTGTGAAGCTACTTGAGATTGGTCAGGGGCGGCATCTCAAGGATAGCGCGGATCTTGGCGGGATCTATCTCGATGCCACGAAAAGATACGATAAAGCTGAGAAGCTTGCTGGAGAGGACCCCAAAGACACATTTCTTGGGGTTAAGATAGAAATCATATTGAAGAAGGTGAGATAAGATGATTTTGAGAATGGTCAAATGGTCACGGCAAAGCTTGGACTTACTGAGAAGGTCGTCCACATAGTCTTCCATGATTTTATGGAGGAGATCATGAAAAATGTAGGTCATGGCACGCTGATATGTGGCACCTACATTCTTCAAGCCAAAAGGCATGACTCAATAGCAGAAAGTCCCCCATGGGGTGATGAAGGTAGTCTTGTGCTGATCTTCCAAAGCAATTAGGATTTGATTGTATCCTGAAAACCCATCCATGAGAGATAACATCTCATGGCCGGTCATGAGATCAATAAGCTGGTCAATGTTAGGAAGAGGAAAGTCATCTTTGGGACAGGCTAGGTTAAGGTCACGATAGTCTGTGCAGATCTAGATCCCCCCAGTTGCCTTGATGACTGGGATGATGTTAGAGACCCACTATAGATAATCGATGGGCTAGATGAAGGAGATAAAAAGGAGGCATTGAAGCTCCTCTTTGACAAGGAGGGAAACACAAGGATGCATCTTTTGAAGCTTTTGCCTAATAGGCTTAGCCTCTGTTTTGGTGACAATGTTATGGGTAGTGATGGTGGGGTCGATGCCAGGCATGTCATGGTAGGTCCAGGCAAAGGCCTTGCTATGGTCTGAGAGGAACTGGGTATAGTCAAGCTGCTCCTAAGCGTCTAAAGATTGTCCAATCTTTAAGACGTGAGGAACATCATAAGAAGGGAGGTTGATGTCAATGGTTGATTCATTTAACATAACTTGGGTCTCAGAAGGGAGAGAGCGCTGGATGAAAGAGTCATCGGTGCCCATGTAAGAAAGAATGGCATCGTCGTCAATGTAGTGGACAGTGTGAATGGTTGTCGACTCATGTTCTACCATGCTAGGAAAAATGAGAGGGAGAGACTTGGACACCCCATTGAGCTGATAAGTCAAGGGTTCCAGGCAGATGGTGTTTATGAAAAAAACTAGGAGGGATGGAAACTACCGACTCCATAGGTGGAGGAGGAATGGGTGAGCCTGGAGGAGATTGGTCAATGGTTGGTTCAGAACAAAGGTCTACAGGGGTCTGAGTGGGGTTGTGATATCCCAAGCCATACCATTTCTTGGCATCATCATCATTGAATGGTTTGATGGGCTGATGGGAGCCTTGCTCATAGCGTCTAAAACCGAAACCCTTCTATGCACACCTATAAAGGTAAATGTGTGCAAAAGTAGGGTTGCCAAGAAACGAGAAGTCTGATGTGAAAGCTTGAGGTGAAGAAAGAGGATTGTAATCAGTAGGAGCTTGATCAAGCCCCCCATAGACAAGGTTGGTTCAGAGGTGAGGAGGACCATAAGGCACGATCATCCCAATCTGATGGTCATAACTAGGGCTATGATGAAGGCGTCTATACTCTTGTGGAGTTTGGAACATGTCTAAGGCCAACAAGCGATATTCCCCCAATGGAAGTCTTTGGAAGATGTCTTCCATGGGATCTGTGGTCATCACTTGAAGGGGAGGTGTGAGGGCGACCGCTGGTTGTGAATTGGTTGACGCTTCTACAGATGGAGATGGTGCCAGGGTTGATGGCTTGATAGGAATGAGAATGTCATTTGGACGGTAGATGGTGTTACAAGTTTTGAAGGGTGAAGGGTCAGTGAGAATGGTATGGACTTGCCCATCGTGCTCAAATTTCACACAACGGTGTAGGGTGGAGGGGACATAGGCCATGGCACGGATCTAGGGTCGGCCTAGCAAGATGTTGTATTGAAACTCTCCTTCGATGATATAGAAGAGCTCTAGGGCTGTGCGTGGACCAACACAAATGTGAAGGATGACTGTGCTAATGGTTGTGATAGTGGTGTCATTAAAGGAACAAAAGATTGTGTCAGTTTTGGAGACGCAATTCTTGGGAAGAACCAACTGTTCAAAGGCATGGGTGGAGATAATGTTGATGCTGATGTCTTCGTCGATCATAATGCATTTAATGCATGTTTGATCAACATAGGTAGTGATGAAAAGGGCGGCATCCTGATCTTTCGTGTTGGATGTGGGAATCTCAGAATCATTGAATGTGATGGAGGCAACAAGGGCTAAAGAGTGGATAAGGGCAGCAAGTGGTTGGGGGTCCTCGGGTTGAACCTTCGCTACCTATAGGGCTCTAATGAGGGCTTGACGATGCTGGGGTGAGGTTTGGATGAGGTCATAAAGGGACATCTTCACAGGCATTTGGTGAAGTTGTTTCAACATAGAGTCATGAATTACCCCTGAAGAGGAAGAAGAAGAGGGTTGAGGCATGCCAAGGATAGAAATTTTAGGCTTGGGTGGTTGAGGTGGCTGGACGAAAGGGTAGGTCCAAGGAATGGTGGCTTTTTCCTTCACCTTGTCCTTTTGTGACCTGGTGGTTATGTGAATGGCATTAATTTCAAAGATAGGGGGTGAAGGAGATGAAGGGGTTGTGGTCTGCTGATGAGATGTTGATGCGTTTGAAGAGGTTAGAGGGTTATGAGAAGGAGTCAGGGGTCGGTCGAGAGTGTCCACAAATAGAAGAGTGTCTTTCTCCAAATAGCGGCAAATGACGGTCTTGAGGGCACAACAAGTCTCGGTATCTTGTCCTGGCGTACAATGATATAAGCAAATCTTCGTGTCATCAAACTAGGAGGGCTTAGACTCGAGAGGTTGGAAAGGCTTGATGGATGGAAGGGTTATGCTGGAAGTCTACAAAATTTGATGCAAGATCAAAAAGTATGAGCCCACTAAAGGGTCCATGCTCGTCGATGTGTGTGATACGGGTGACTTTTGCTTGGGCAGAGTCGGAGGAAGCTTCCATACCACCTTTTGGATTGATGGTGTGACAATAGGTGGAGATGGTACTTTCTTCATGAGAGGTACCACCCTTTTGGGAGAGGGTAGGCTAGCGGTAGGCAAAGGAAACAAGGGAGGCAACTAGTTTTGATTAAAAGTCAGAGTGGGAAGGACTCTGGTCAGGGTCGAAGGATGGGGGCCCAAAATGGAGGGCAATGATGACGGAGGAGGAGGCATTTGCCTCTATGGTTTAACAGTCTTCTATGACTTGGGTTAAAGACTACTATTGGTTGAGGTCTGGTTTAGGTCCACCTTCACTTGTGGATGAGTGAGGTTGGAGACAGGGCGAACGCCAAGTGACTGATAGGTTTAGATGGGGTCGGTTGAGGCTTAGAAATGGAAGTCTAGTTTTTGTTAAAGGTCTTGGGAGATTTCACCATGGAAGGATTAGCTGCATGAGATGAGAGGGCATGGGCATGTTGAAGAGCTATGAGACGCTCCCACAATCCCTGATGCTCCACTTTTCTAGAAGGGAGAAGTTTGAGTTTCTCCACTAGTCAGGAAAATGGCTGAGAAGATGTGGGATGAGGTTTGGGTTCTTGAGAAGATGTGGATGGTTGTGGGGTTGAAGATGAGATTGGTGTAGCGGTTTCAGACCCAAGGCATGATGGAGTCGTGACAGGTTCATTTGTGGTTGGAGACGAAGGAGAGGTATGTTCTTCCCTGGGTGGAGAAGAAACTGAAGAATGAGGCTCCTCAAGCGGGTAAAGAGTAGGGATGATTGTGCCCTCCACTTGTGGTCAAGGAGTAGGAAGGGTTAGGTCCTCCATGGGTAGTAGGAAGGAGGATGGTGAAACTGGCAGTGCTGGTAAGGTTGAGGCATCCTCCAAGATGAGAGAGGTTGACGGAGAACTAACCAGGGAAAGAGGTTCATCCTCATGTGATGGATTGATAGATGGACTAACCTCTTGAGGTTGGTTGGAAATGAAGGGTGAGACCATATTGACTGTTCGTATGTTGTGTTCGTGAATGTTGTTAGTCAAGGTCTGGACATTGTTCTAAGTTTGTGGATGATTGAGGAATGGTTGCTTGAAGATGTCGATGCCCTGATTAGGTGGCACATTGAGATTGTCGAGGATGAGGTCACCCTTTTCTAGCATGTCTTAGATGATGTTTTTAAGGGTTTTACAGTTGCCCGTGTCATGTCCTTTAACATGGTGGTAGTTACAGAAGTCATTTTCCCTATACGACGTAGGGATGGTGCATGAGGAATCAAATTGTGGAGGTGGTCGGATCTAGGGGAGATTGAGGACCCCTTGTTTGATGAGTTTTTCCAGCACAAATGCATATGATTCTCCGAGTGGAGTATACTGTCACTGTATGTATCTCTACTAAAATTGGCAGGTGGCACTCTGAGATGTGGATGGCTCAGGCTAATTAGTTGAAGGTGAAGAGGAGGAAGATCTAATGACCACAACGTTTGCTGAAGCTTTAGATTTAGGATTGGATGAGGAAGGCTTAAAAGAGGGGTCATTGGTCTTGGAGTTGGGATTCTTACTCCGTAACTTGACTTTATTCTCCTCGATGGCACGTAACTCAAGTTTACGAGCCATCGTGAAGGCTTCGTCAAAAGTGTGAAAGGTTTGAACCCTCAAGGTGGAAAAAATATGTCTGGCACAGGCTTGGGAGAAAAGTTCAATAAGCTCAGGTTGGGGTAAAGAAAAGGAGAGTTGATTGATGAGGCCTCTCCAATGAGCAACAAAATCAGCAATGGATTCACCCTTGAATTGGTGAATAGAATAGAGGTCTGATTGAGACCTTCTTGGTGATGTTGATAGAGAAATGATCAAGGAAGAGCTGGGCCAGCTGAGTGAACGTGAAGAGGGAATGGCTGGTAAGGGAGCTGTACCACTCAAGTGCAGCACCTAAGAGAGACATAAGAAACATGTGTAAGAGCAACGCATCGTCATGGGCGATAAGGTAACAGGCATGTCTAAATGCCTGTAAGTGCTGTTATGGGTCTTCCTTGCTTTGAAAATGAGAAAACTCAGGAAGTTTCCACTGGCTGGGATATGGTCAGATCGGGACAGAAGGATGGATGGGCTTGTTGCAAATTTTTTCATATGAGAGAGTATTGCGTGAGCCAAAAATAAAGGTCTCTAGGCTGGACATCTTTTCCATCAGCATTTTGATGATATCTACTGATGGATTGGCATGTGGAGCACCCCCTAGATTGTAAGGTGCTTGGAAGAGGCTAGAAGAGGCATATGACGTAGTTGGTTGTACCAGTAAGGGCGCAACGTATGGATGACTAGTCTTAGGGATAAAAGAGAAGACTAAGGATGGTTGGGTAGAAGGCATGGCTAGGCTCGATGTTGCCACGGGGGGTTGGTTAGTGGTAACATGGGCCAATGGATAGGTAGCCACCCTAGTGTTGATAGGGGCTAAGGTAGGCAGAATAGAGACAACTAGATTTTGAAAGGGGGTAGAAAGTGGTTGAGTGGGCTGAGGTTGATAGGGGGCCGAAACCCTGGTGGAAGTGGGTCCAAAGATGGAGGGAGATGCCACACTTGGATGGTTGGTCAAAGGTTGGTCATTAGTCGAGGCCATAGCCTGGGTGTCAAAAGGTTGAACTACGAATGCTATTGATATGGCTGCAGTTTCAAGAAGAGAGGTCGGCATTCCATAGATTGGATTGCCTAAGGAGTCTCACGTTCGGCTATTCGCGAGATAGTGCTACAAGGCCTTGACATTGAGGTCCAAGAATCATGCAAAATTTTGGTCCCCTTCTGGGACAATAGGCATTTGGGTCAGGGATGGTCTAGTAGGAGTTCTTTCAGTCTCTGAGGTGAACTCCATTATAGGACTAGTTATGGACAGGGTAGACGGAAGCGGGTGATGCCTTGCATGATCGACTAGAGCCTTGGCTTGACTACAAGTTAGAACCATTCAAGGCAATAAAGAACATCCTCACAAGCTTAAACAAGCAAATAAGAATAGAAAAGATGAAGAACATAAGCAGATCCTAAAACCCTAGGAGTAAATTATTAGGATTATAGTGGCTTATGCCTTAGAATGTGTGTAGAGGAAGATTGGCTTTTGAGTTGGGACCTAGAATAAGTAGTCTATGGATGGTTTCAGGTTAGTTATGGTGCTCAAGAAGTCTGTGTTAGGTTTCGTACAAGGCCTGGTGCTAAGGAGCAAGCTCCCCTCACTTCACGAGTCCAGTGATAAATTGGGCTCGCTTAGCTAAAATATACTTCCCCTATAGATTAGACTTTGCCAGAGAATAGAGTGGGCTTCCCCTTGGTGATGAAGTCCAAGTAGGATCACTGGGATGGGTAAGGTATCTGCTGGGGGATGAAATCATAGTCGGGCCTTGTCTCAAGTAAGTTAAGATATTTGTTTTGTGTAAGTGGTTTGGTCGTGTAACATCAAGTGATCTAGATTAATTCAATATGCGTTTATTAATTACTAAGTGTGGTCTAAGAAATACAAGTAAACAGAAATGAAAGTGCAACGTGTTTTAAGCCCAAGTCAAAATGTTTGTTTGTATGAAGATGAATTGAGAAAGAGTCGAAGAATATGAGTTTTGACTAGTCTAAAAGTGCAAGAAAGAAAAGAAAAGTTCTTTTTATTCCTGCTTATGATGTCGTTTAGAAGAGACAAAAGAGGCGAAAAGGAAGGAACCTAATGCACCTATATGAACGAAAGAAAGAAAGAACCCAAGGAAGGCCCTAGGGTCCCACCAGGTGTGCCAGAATGTTTCTACGCTAATTTCGCTTTCACATTCAAAAGATAGAAATGAGAAACTAAGAGATGGTCTAGGGTTAGAAGATACCCGGATATAGTCATGCGCACCGAAATCAGATGTTGGAAGGTACTCCTCTTTGGCTGTGGAGGAATGGCACCTGTGAAGAAAAAGAGACTAAGCATGAAAAAATGTTAGACAAAGAGACGCTGGGCTGTCAAACAAACACTTGATCCCTGAAGTACGAAGACTTCCTTAAGGGATATCAACCCACTAATAAAAAATAGAATATTTGACTAAAGTAGAAATAATGAAAGACAGAATGAAAGCAAATAAAAGACAAAAAGAAGAATGTGTACCTGATATGCAGCAAACTACTCTGCATAGTCACCAGTGTCGGTCTCTGTGCTGGCGTTGGTCAAGAAGAGTGCCAACGTCAGTTGAAGTGTCGGCGTCGGTCGGGGTAATGACCGGCGTCAGTAAGGGAAATAGTTTTGGATAGGGTTTGGTTGGGTCTGGACAGAGTTTTTGGATTGTAGAAGGGTCTGAAGTTTTTGTCTAAGGGTTTGGGAAGCTGGTTTAGGAGTCAGAGGGATTTGTTTAAGGGTTTTGTATAGGGATCTGGGTAGAGTTACAGACTGTATTTTCCAAACAGGGTGGATAGAGGTGATACGGGTGGAAATAAGGTTGGGGTTATGGTCTAACTCTAAATCTGGGTAATGAAATCAAATGAAAAATAATAACCAGAGAGTAAAACAAAAACATAGAGCAAAGCTTACTTGTTATACGCTGAAAATAGAGTCAGAGACATGATTGACGTTGTCGCTGTGTCACAGAAGTTTGATGTAGCAGACCTCCAGCAAGATGACTGAAGTAGAATACCTATACCGGAGAGAGAGAGAATGCAAGAGATTGAATGTAGATTGGTTGGATGTAAGAATTGGTTGATTGTTCGAATGAAGAGGTCACTGATTGATACAAAGGAAAGTCTGATAACCAATTGAGAAATGGATTGGCAACCGAATGGATAATGGATAACAAATAACGGTTCTTGCATTCAGGTCAAGAATGCAGTGTTAAGGATAACTGACGCTAGCAGGGCTGCCGACATCGGCCGATAAGTGACCGACGTCGGCGATGTCAGCTGGGTAGTGATCGATGTTGGCAGATGCAGAATGGGGACAAAAGGCTAACTTTAGCTTTTTACTCATTTTTACATGCTGCTAGAGTCAAGGCTCATAGGAAAATGGTCGATAGGGGTTAAATAGGCATGGAAAACTAAAATGGGGGTTAAGGGGAGGATGACAAGGGTTAGACACAATTACGGTGTCTACACCTATTACAAGTTATAATACCCTTCCAATATCTTTCAAGCCTTATAATTTTCCTATGGACATGGGGAGGAAAAATATGAAAAGTTATAGGAGAGGTTGTTGGTTTCCAACCAAAATAATGAGGTTCTACAATAATCCATTAATACTTAAAAATTTTCAAGGGAAATGGAACAAAACATGATATTATCAACATTTTACTAAGGCCATCTAATGAATATCATAAAATTTACAAACATTAAGACTCTTATAGGTTTGCATACCCTTATGGAGTGTTTGATGAGTCTCATATATATTTTCATGGAGAGAATGGTCAATACCAATCTCCAAACATTCATCCATAAGCCTACATCATGTTTTATTGGCTCAATAATATCTTTTAAAGTTATAGCAAAAATTTTCATACATGACTCAATCATGGTCTCATGTATGTACAAACCACCTACAAGTCTACCAATGAGAAGGGAAATATTTCTAAGGATTTTAGGTAGGTAGTGTCTTATTTAGGGTCCTAAAATGGCATGATTCAAAACATTTCAATGTTCTTAATGGTATTATAAGAAAAGGAAGCAAGGTTCTCAAGAAGTTTGTATGTCTATACAATGATTGGGAGGTTTATAGAGAAGGTTTAGTAAGGGTCTCAATCATGTTTCCAAGAATTAAAACCAACCTGTAAGGCATTTCAAATAATAATTGTTTGGTTACAAGGTTTATCTAGTGTTTTGTGATTTTAAAGCATGATTTGATGTCTTTTATAAAGCAATTTTGAAGAAATATTTCAGAATTTTAGGCTCTAAGAGGGATTTCCTATTTGATTAAGATGTAAACCTATCCTCAAAGATTTTCAAGGGAATTATAGTTCAAGGTTTGATGTTTTAAATAATATTCAATTATGGAAAAAGCATATAGGTTCTAATATCATTGATAGTGATCAAGATCCCTCAAAACTATGTTATCATTGTGATAAATTTTCATAACCTCTCCAAGAGCCTTTAGGCCTAAAACTAAAGTTTTGGTCTTTAATATTATAAATGATATCCTATAGGATTATACATGTGGGTTTTAAAAAGTGTGATGTGTCCTCAGTCTCACTAAGACTTAAAAAACTATAATGTAACCTTTAATAAGGGTCTCAAACCTCATGAAGTTCTTGAGGACATATAGGGATAAAATATATGAAGTTTTAGGTAGGTTATAAAGAATTACCAATGAATTACTTGGCCAAGAATATTCATGGAGGATTGAAAGCTTCAAAAACTTAATTTTGGGTTTGTCTAATAAGCTCATGAGTAGAAAATAGTGAATTAAGGTTAGAAAATTCAAGGTTACAATCATGATTCCAAAGAATGAAATAAGCTCATAGTCATGATCTGATAATTTAAACATGTTTCTAAATTCTAAAGACTTATAAAACATATTGAATAGCATCTAAAATTGCAACTAGGGTTATATTTTCAATGAGTCTCAATCCTCATAATCATCCTATGGACATGTGAAGGTAAAACAAACTAGTTGAAGGCATGTTTTTGATAATTGTCACTAGATTGCATATCTAAAAAGGTATAGGGAAGGTTTTAGGTTTCAAAAACCCACCTATAGGCATATAATGATGAGGAGTAATATTTTTAAGTTATTAAGGATGCCCATAGCCAAGGTTTGTAAGCTCATGAGGATCTATGACATCTTTAAGGAGATAAGGAAGGTTATGTGGTCTCAAAAGTTACCCAAAAGACTCATTGTAGGTGTTGGTTTAAAGATTCAATAATCTAAAGGATTTCAAACAAGGATGTCACTCACCATTTAATCCTCCATTATCCTTGACATCTTTTAGTAAGAACCAAAATATCTTAGGGTTTTCCAGAGGAAGGTTTTCAAGGTCTTAAAGAGGGTATACACATCCTTTAAAATAGATTGCAAATTTCCAAGCATGATCTCATGAGAAGGAGGCTAGAGTTAGTAAGGATATAATGTTGAATTAGGGAAAACTTTTTCAAGTTTAACAAGGTTTCCATTCATGAGAAATCAATGTTAACACAAGGTTATAAAGCAACACAAGAGTAATTAGGCTTGACATACATTTGATGATCTAAATGCTTTTATTGTGAAGTTTTTGGTAAAATTAATAGTTTATTCCAAGAAAGAGATTAATTTTTAGCTATACCAAATTTATCTCATGATATTGGAGGAGAATACATAGGTTCTTGCACATACCTACAAGCCTCAAGACATAGGAAAAAGTTTCATGACCTCTTTAAATAAATAAGACACAAAAAACATAGTAAATTTAGGCAAATTTGTAGGCCTAGTAAGATTTTAGTGTTTCCAAGAAAATATATGATTTTAGGCCTATAAATAGTCCTAAAAATTCTTATAACAATTTCATGATTTGTAAGGTAATTTTCAAGGTCTCTTGGCATGTTTCCAAGTATCTCTCTCATGTCAAATAAAGAAATAAAGAGGTTTCCAAGGAGGTATTCAAGATCCTCATAGACCAAGGTCTACGACATGTTTCAAAAACCTTATAGTACTCTCTAAGGAGATAGAAATAAGAATAAAAGACTACATGCAAGAAATGGAAGATTTATTGACTTCTCACAAATAATTCTTATTGCTTATCATGTTAAGTATTGTCTTTTATTATAGAAATGTTGGAATAAGTGTTGTCATTGATGTCCATATAATTTAACTCATGTCAAAGGTTTTTGTGAAGATTCATGGTCAAGTAAGCTTTGAATTATGTGTTTGATGGGTTTTGTTGCTAGCATCGTGAGTGTTATTGTTGTATAGAGAGTTTTAATTAAATAATGTTATATTGTCAGCTTGTGCGATATCATTGAGATCAACATGAATGAGTAAAATTAAGTATGTCAAGTGTTAAGAATATTTTAATTATATATCTATACATTTTTATATGATATGTGTGGGTAGCATGATGAAATGAGTGAGCTTTGAAGAAGTGTGATATAAAGATCTATGTAACTAATTCTAAAGATGCTTTGAATGAGTTATGAAGATGTCAATACTCCAAAGAATATTTGATATTATCTAAACATTAGATAGGTTGTTTTAAGTTTTATATGAGGTTTTGAGTACCTTGAAAATGATTATAAGGAAATATCTAAGGATTTGTGTATGTAACTCTAAAGATGTTCCAAATAAGCTATGAAGATCCTAAGTCAAGATATAAAGATTTGTAAGAAGCTTTAAAGATGATCTAGTAAAGATCTAAATAAGAATGAGTGTATGAGGTTTCTTGAGCATAAAAAATAAGACTCAGGACATAGGAGAGTTTCAAGGTGAAGCTTACAAGGTGGATAAAAGGTCAGATTCAAGGCCTAATGAGACTTTTAGGTCAAAGATTAGAAAGCAAAAGAGATATGATGTCTAGATAAGGTATCAAGATACATTTCCATGACATGGGTGAGTATTTTAACATTGATATAGGTTATTAATTTTTTTTTAAGTATGTGCATAAATTTTTAGGTCATGATTTGCAAGTAAAGGCTTGAAAAATGTTTCAAGGTTTATAAACTGCATAGAATGAATAGTTATCTACTTAAGAAGGCTTTTTAAGTATTCATTGTCATGTGCAACATATACATGAAAATATAATATATTAATGGTATATTATGGAGTTTTATAGATAAAATTTACAAGCATTAGTTTATTTAAATAGGAGCTAAGTTTTATGAATGATCATTAAGATTGGAAGATGGTATAAACCCTCATAGAACCCTAACAAAGATCCAATGTTAAATATATTATTATAAAGATATCATAATAATTTTATATGCCAATACAAGTGATTGGAGTTTGTATTCAAATCTCCTAGACATCTCTAGGCATGATTGGTTTAATACGTGAGTGAGAAGACCCTACATGAAAGTTCTTGTCTTTCAAAGATTTGTTGTAGTAAATGTATTTAACTGATTCAAATTTTCTTAGTCGATTAGGATCAAAGTGTGATACTTTTATTTTTTGTTCATGAATATGTATGGATAGGTTACATTTATAAAGTGTGAAAAATTGGTGATCCAAGTTGTCTAGTTACAAATGGACCTAGCGGTGTAGATAGAAAGAAAATCAGGTAGAAGTGAGAAGATGAATCTTGATGTGTTTTCATGAAAGGATGATGGATTGAAGTGCATGATGATGCTTTTTGAGAATTTAAAATTACATCCATTTTTATCATAATATTTAAATTTATCATAAGGTGTTGAAACATTGAAGCCAAAATGGCTTATCTAGCTAAGTGGAGTCTGTGAGAGAGAAGATGAACAAATTGGTTTATAAGACCAATCATTTCCATCAAAGCTCATGATCTGATTGACTAAGGTTATTATGAATATGTTGTAAGATACTTCTCATGATTTTAAATCCTTTTAATTTTTTAAATCATGTGTCAAAATTTTATGTTTCCTTGACCATTTTTAGGAGTCAGTTTGTAGTTCTAAGTGAACATCTTATAGAGAAGTGTTTGAGCTTGTATACCTTGAGTTAAAAAAATAGATGAATTTTGTGATGACCATAAGGTCATGATTTATTTTAATATGTAATTTTTTCCATGTTTTTTTTTAAATTTATTATATGCCTCAGTTATTCATGATAGAGTTTTTGTATATGCACAAGCCTTTTATGAATAGTGTTTTGAGAAAGGGTTCAAATGGTGGTTGGACCTAAAAGGTGTTATGGACCTAAATTGAAGTTTTATATGGTATATTTGAGTGGTTTATGATGTTTTATTTCCATGTGAGGTTTTTTAATATGCTTCAATAGATATCAAAGGGTAACATGTTATTAAGAAGTTCTACTAGGTCTCCATAAGCCTAAAAGAAGAGTAAGGGATAATTGAGTTATGGTTGACCTAATGTATTGATTAATTAATAATTAATGTATTTTATTTTAATATTATAGGATTTATTCATTTCTGACCTAATAATATAGTAAGGTGTGATAGACTAAGAAGGAAATGATCAAGTGACTTGTATAAAAGCAAGGTAGATTAGGCCTATTTGGTGCATGCTTAGAATGTGAGAGTAGAAGAGGATAAGTGAATTATATAGATCATTGGTAAGAATAAATAGGCCATGTGTAACATCATATATATGTAAATAATATTTAACAAAGGTTATACATAATAGTATCAAGGTCATAGGACCTAATCAAGCCATGGAGATGGCTAGTTGAGCAAAGAGGGCTAGAAGCCAGTTTGAGAGTGATAGAAGTGAATGGAGAGCCAAAGGAGAATACCATTATATGTTGTGTTAGAATTGTTTTTTTTTTTTTTTAATTTGATTAAGTGTATCATGTGGATTATTTGGTGATGAATCATCTAGGGGGTTGGTTCCTCCTTACAAGTGGGTGCTTACTAAATCTTAGTTGAGTTGGTGCTGAGCTAGTTGGGGTTGGTGCTCCATGTAAAGTGGGTACTTCACTAATTATTGATGTTTTTACTATAGGTATATAATACATTTTATTCATTATTGGTTTTTATTCCCTTTAAGAGCTTCACATGTATATTTTGTGGTCATGTGTTTCATGCTTTTATGATTTGGTGATTGTACTTGCTAAGATTAAGATGCTTGTTAGAATGGTTCATATATGATTAAGTGTAATTTAATTAAAAGTTTGGAATAATGATTCACCCCCCCACCCACTCTCATTTATTGTGCTTCCAACAATTGGTATTAGATATTGGTCCTTTGTGACAAATTCTTACAACTTGGAGGAGATCCTAAGAAGCACAAGATGTCTTATGATCAATAGGGAGAAGATACCATATATGATGAAGAAGTATTATATGAAAATAAATAAGTATAAGTTGAGGTTAACATTTAAATTGAGCTCATAAGATCCCTTGATGATTTAAAGAATCAAAATAATACTATTAATGATCTCAATAATCAGTTATAAGATATCAACAAAAGGTTCAAATCAAATGAATTTGAGTATAACCAGTTGAAGGACAAAATGAGAAAGTTTGAGAGAGAGAATGAAAATTTAGAACAATTAAATAATATTAAAAAACTAATCAGGCATCCCAACACAATAAAGGATAAGTCATCTTGGAGCCATGGTAAGTATAGGAATGTTGTTTTCTATATCTATCACAATATAGGACACAATGCAAGATTTTCCTCTATTCAAGTTGTAAGGTTCAACAAAACACATGAAGATCCTAGAATACACAAGAAGGATCAAACATTGGTATTGAATCCAAATTAAGTTAGGATAGATCCTATTGATCCCAAGAAGTAAGATGTATCAGTTGCCAAGGAGGAACAAAAAACCAAAGAGGATTCCATGCTAGCTCAGACTACCTTTCATATTCAAGATGAAAGCATGAAATGGTATATATATAGTGGTTTATCAAGACACATGATAGGAGATATAAATAATTTTATCTCATTAAAAAATAATGTTTCATGAATAATGAGGTTTGGAGATAACACAACTACTAATATAGTTAGAAAAGGTGTCTTAAGTTTGGATAATGGAAATACCAAGACCCAAAATGTGTTTTATGTGGAAGGTTTGGAGAATAAACTACTCGCTGTAAGTCAAATGTATAATCAATGACACACACTAACCTTTCATGATAGAGGAAGTGAGATAAGAAGAGCCAAATTAGGAAGGCCAATCACCAATGCTAAGAGGACTGAGAATAACCTATATGTATTGAATGAGATCAAGAAGGAGAGATGTTTCATGAATAATATAAATGAAATTTGGAAATGGAACAAAAGGATTGGACATATAAAATTTAATAATTTGATCAGAATTAGCAATAATAAGTTTGTGAAGAACATGCCCAAGATCATCAAACCTACAAACATTATTTGTAAGGCATGTCAACATGGTAAGAAGACTAAAAGAATGTTCAAATCTAAGGAGTACTCTACCACAAAACCCTTGGAGTTAATCCACACTGATATTTATGGGTCTATGAGAACTCAAAAAAATTAAGGAGATAATTACTTCATGTTACTCATTGATATTACACAAGAATGACTTGGATTTCATTCCTAAAAGTAAAATTAGAAGATATTGACAAGTTAAAGTCATTCAAGGTCCTTGTTGAGAATGAGAATATTAGGGAAATTAAGTACCTAAGATTTGATAGAGGAGGTGATCTTTTATCCAATTAGTTTGATGAATTTTATGAGGTTCACAAAATAAGGATACAATTCTCAATAGTTAGGACACCTCAACAAAATGAGGTAGTGGAAAGGAAGAATATAATAGTTCAATATATGTTTAGAACTATGTTACATGAGTTCATATTATCTGATGGATTTTTGAGAGAGGTAGTTAACACTAATTATCTACATTTTTAATAGAGGATAGATAAACATCAATGGTAACAAGACTTCTTATGAACTATGAAATGGAAAACCTATAATTTATAACACTTTAGAGTGTTTGGGAGAAAAATTTTCATCAAAAGAGAATGATAACTTGGGTAATTTTTATTCTAGATTTGATGAAGGCATATTCTTAGGATACTCATCAATGAGCTAAACCTATAGATATTATAATGATAGACTACAAAATATAGTGGAAAGTACCAATGTAAAGATTGATGAGACAAGAAAATCTCACTTAGTAAAAGAATAGTTTAGATAATGTAGACTTCAAGAATGATGAGGAGACTAAATAAAATTATGAGGGGGAAGAAGTTGAAGAGAGATAAGACTCAAAAGGACATTCAAGATAGATTCAAAAAGCTCATCCTAAATCTCAAATCATTGGCAATAAGAATGTATGTATGAAAATAACGATAAGATTGGTAAGTAATCTAAATAAAGAGAATGTTACTATATTATCAAAGATTAAACCTAAAGATTTTATGTAAGCAAGAAAACACAAAATTTATATAAATGTTATGAATGAGGAGTTAGATCAAAAATAAAAGAATGAGACTTGGAAACTAGTTATTAGGCCTAAAGATAAAAATGTCATTGAAATAAAATAGGTGTTTAGAAATAAGTTGAATGAAGATGGAGAAGTCACTAGGAATAAGGCTATATTGGTATTAAAGGGATATGAATAGGTTAACGGGATAGACATTGGGGAGACATTTATACTAGTATAAAGATTGGAGTAAATTAGATTGTTGCTAGCTTATTCAAGATTAAAAAAACTCAAGGTATACCAGATAGATGTCAAATATACCTTTTTGAATGGGAATCTAGAAGAAGTGTACATTGAGAAACTTGAAGGGTTTCCACTAATAGATAACAAATACTATGGTTGTAGATTGAAAAAATATCTATATGGTCTAAATAAAGCTCTTAGATCTTGGTATTATAGATTATAAAAGTATCTATTTGATCAATGATTCAAAATAGGAGTTGAAAATAATAATTTTTATATCAAGACAAAATGTGACCATCAACTAATAGTGGTTTATCTAGATGATATCATATTTGGTGGAAATAATAAAAATGTGACAAAGGAATTTGTAGAGGTGATGAAGAAAGAGTTTGAGATGTCCATGCTATGATAACTATTATTCTTTCTTGAGTTGGAAATCACTCAATCTAAAAAGGGTATATTCATCTCACAAGATAAATACATAAGAAATATGTTTTTAAAAGTATGATGTGAAAATTTTCAAGGAAATTAGTATACCCATGATCAAAAGATATAAGTTGAGAAAGGAAGATGATTTTTCAAAGGTAAATTAGATGTTATATAGGTTAATGATTGGAAGTCTATTATATACCACTACCTCTAGACCTGACGTCATAAAAGTAGTAGGTCTTGTGGGAATATTTAAATAAGATCCAAAGGAGAATAATCTAAAAATAGTTAAAGGATACTTAGGTATCTAAAAGGGACTATGAACTATGGATTGTGGTATCCAACAAGCAAACAGTTCAATTTGATAGCCTACACATATGCAAATTGGGTATGAAGTATAGACAATAGGAAGAATACCAATGGAGGATATTTATTTATAGGAGGATGTATATTGTCATGGATAATCAAGAATTAACCATCAATAACTTTGTACACTTATGAGGTTGAGTACATTTTAGTAGTCTCATGTTGGACATAGGTCCTTTGAATGAGATAGACTCTAAAAGACTACAAGGTGGATAATGATGGTTCAACCCATATCCATTGTGACAATACAAGTTTTATAATTTTATCAAATAATATTGTCGTGCACTCAATAACAAAACATATTCCCATTAGATATCATTTTCTAAGAGATTAGGTAAGTAAACAAAGTGTAAAACTTGAATATGTTTCTACATAGGATCAGATTGAAGACATCCTAACTAAATCACTACAAAAGGTAACTTTTGAACACCTAAGATAGGAATTGGGTAAAATTCCTTCACCTATTAGTAATTTAAATATTAAATTACTAAGGGTGAGCTAATCATGCTCATTACCTCCAAGAATAGGCAAGTTATTCTAAGAAGGAATGCATTGTTTGAGGGGGAGCTATTTAGGTTATTGTATAAAAGAGATGATTTTTATGGAATACCTTTATAATTAATGTGAAATGGGGAGAAATAAAAATTAAGAACTAGGTCCAAGAGGTGATTTCTAATAAGAGTGGTTGACATAGTTTTTTGAGTATGTTTGACATCAACGATAAAGGGAGAGATTGTTGAGCATTATCTTTGATTGTTGAAATATTGGAATAAGTGTTGTCATTTATGTCAATCTAATATTATTTATGTTGAAAATTTTCATTGATTAAGGGAGAGATTATTGAGCATTATCTTTGAGTATTGAGCCATGATATTTAATATTGTCATTGATATTAAAGGTTCTAAATATACATGGTTCTTTCATTGATCTCAGTCTAATATCATTGATGTTAAAGGTTCTTATGTAAATTATTGGCTAAGTAAGCTTTGAGGTATGCATATGAATGAGATTTTATTATCATCACAGTAAGTGTTGTTGGTATGATATTATTTGAATAATGTTGTAATGTTCACTTGAGTAAATCATTAATAAATAGAACGAGTGAGTATAGGTCAGTATATCAAATGTAAATCATCTTGTAATGCTTTGACTATACCTTGTGAGATATTTTTTGTAGGTGGCATGATGAAATGACTGAGATCTAAATAATAAGAAGTATGCTATGAAGATCTATGTAAGCAACTCTAAACATGCTCTAAATGAGCTATGAAAATGAGAATGCTCTAAAAAACACCTAATAGTGTTTGAGAATGAGAGATTGATTGAGTTTATACATTATGTTTTGAGGACCTTGAAAATGATTAAGAGATCAGATTTGAAGATCTGTGTAAAGATGCTATAGTCAAGCTCTAAATATCTATAAGTAGTTTTAAATGAGTTATATTGAAGCTTCAATTAAGAGTGAGTGTATGAATTTACTTGATAATACACAGGAGACATTGAAACATAGGAGATTTTCAAGGTGAATTCTATAGAGTGGTTAAAAGGTTAGATTCAAGGCATAATAAGATTTGATGGTCAAGGCTTAGAAAACAAGATGAGAGATGGTATCTAGATAAGGTAACATGATTAGTTTCCATGAAATGAGTGAGAAGGTGAAAATTGAAAGAAGTGATTCAAGTTGTTTTAAGTATGTGCATGAACTTTTAGATCTTGTATTGAAATAAAAATGCTTTAAAAGTGTTTCAAGGTTTCTCTAATGCACATAATGAAGAGTTATCTACTCGAGAAGGTTTTTTAGTGCTCATTGGAAAGAGAAACATCTACATGAGATCCTAAGTTATTCATGTTAGATGAGGAATGGTTCTCTCTCAAATTTACAATAATTGGTTTCTAGAAAGAGGAGATAAGTTTTATGAATGATCATTAAGACTAAAAGATGGTCTAAACCCTCATAAAACCCTAATAGTGACCTGATGATAAATATATTATTCTAAAGAGATCATAATGTTTTTATATGATCATAAAAGTGATTTCAAGTTGGATTCAACTCTCCCAATCATCTCTAGTTGTGACTAATTTCTCGTGTAAGTAAGTAGACCCTATAAAGAAGTGCTTATCTTTTAAAGTTTTGTTGTAGTAGATAGAGTTGACCAAGTCAAAGTTTCTAAGTGGATGAAGATAACATTGTGAGACTTGGAGATTGTTTTTCATAAATATTTTTGGATAGGTTCTAGATATCATGTTTGAAAATTTGGTGATCCAAGTTGGCCAATTGCTAACAAGAGCAAGTGGTGCAGATAGTAAAGAAAATAGGTAGAAGTGAAAAGATGTTTACTGATGTGTTTTTATGAAAAAATGATACATTAAAATACATGATGATTTTTTTTGGGTCTTGAACTATTTATACTTTATTTTTATAATATTTTTATTTAGTGTAAGAGGTTGAAATATTGAATCCAAAATGGCTTATCTGGCTAATTAGAGTCTGTGACAAAGAAGGTGAGTAGACTGGTCTATAAGACCAATAGTTTTAATTAGAGTTCATGATCTAACTTGTTAAGGTTATCTAAGGATTTTATAAGATCATATTTATGAATTAAAATCCATTTAATATATTCAATCATGTTTTAGATGTTCATGTTTCCTTGACTATGTGTTAGATTCAGTTGACAGTTTTGAATGAACATCTTGTAGAGAAGTGTTTGAGACTATTTACCCTGAGTTAAAGTATCAATTGAAGTTTTTGATGAACCTAAGGTCATGAGGTTTATAATATATAATTTTTGTTCATGTTTATTTGGAAAAATTGAGCATATGCCTCAATTTTTCAAGACAAAGTTTCTATATATGCATAGGCCTTTTATAGGAAGTGATTTGATAAAGGGTTCAAGTGGTAGCTAGACCTAAAATTTATTATAGACCTCAAGTGGAGTTATATAAGGGATATTATAGTTTATTATGATATTTTCATACCATGTGAGGTATTTTTATTTTCTTAAATAAAAGTGAAAGGGTAATGTGTTGTTAAGAAGGCCTTTTAGGTCTCGATAAGCCTTAAAAGAGGAGGGTGGGATACTTGATGTATGCTCAACCTATTATATTGATTTAATCATGATTAAGGAATGTTATTTTAATATGATAATACCTATTCATGGCTAACCTAAGTGATTTTAATATGTTTCTAACTAAGAAGGGTATGATCAAGTGACTTATATAAAAGCAAGGTAGTTTAGGCCTATTTGTTATGCTTAGAGGATGCTAAGTTGTACTTAGAGAGTGAGAGTAGAAGAGGATAAGATAATTATATAGATAATTATTTATTATAATAATGTTATATGAATCATAAAATATTTTTTATTAATATCTAACATAGGTTCTACATATGAGGATCAAGGTCAAAATACCTAATCAAGCCATGAAGAGGGTTAGGTGAGCAAAGAAGGCTAAAGGTCATTTTGAGAGGGATTAAAGTGAACAAAGAGATGAAGGATTATATCATATATTGTATAAGAAACAAAATTTTATAAATATTATTAAATAATCAAATGGTTGAGATGGTTCTGAGTCATTTAGGGGGTTGGCACCTCCTTAAAAGTGGGTGCTTACTAAAAGCCTAGATGAGTTGGTGTTGAGATAGTTGGGGTTGGTGATCCATGTGAAGTGGGAGGTTAAATAAAGATGGATGTTTCTCTTATAGGACTATATTCCATTTTCCTTATCAATGGGTTTTCTTCCCCTAGAGGGTTTCCCACATATATGTTGTCCTCATATGTTTCATAATCTTAAGATTTGATGTTAATGCTTGCTAATATGTACATGATTATTAGATTGATTCATGCATGGTTAAGTGGAATTGAATGAAATTTTTTGAAGGTTGATTCACCACCATTCTCAGTCATATTATTTCCAATAATTGGTATTAGAGTAGATCCTTTAAAATAGGATTGGTAGCCTAAAAGAGATACTTAGAAGCAAGGATGACTAGTGAATAAACTCAAGGTGGTTTATTTTATGGTAAGGATCTATTGTTTAATGGATTTAGATATGCCTTTTATAATTTTAGAATTAATATATATCTAATTTCATAGGGACATGATATTTGGCACTCAGTTATGGATGGGTATATTGTAACTCCAATTCCACCAACTGATGTAGTAGGAAAAAAGGCTAGTGAACATAACTCTAAGGCAATGAATGCCATTCTATGTGACCTATCTTAGGTAGAGTTTTGAAATAAATTCATTGTGCTTCAACAAAAGACATGTGGGAAAATTTAAAGACCATATATGAAGGAGACATTAAGGTGAAGATTGCCAAATTTTAGACCCACAAAAGATAATTTGAAATATTGAAGATGAATAAATATTAATCCATTGTATCTTACCTATTGAAAGTTGATGAAGCTATCAATATCATTAGAGGATTGGGAGAAGAAGTGAAAGAATCTAATGTTGTCCAAAATGTTGTAAGATCACTAACTCCTATGTTTGACTCGAAAGTGTCTTCAGTAAAAGATATGCAAGATTTGGACAAGATAGAAATGAATGGGATTCATGGAATCCTAACTATCTATGACATGAGAAAAAATGAAGGAAGACCTATGAATAAAGAATCAACTTTCAAAGCTAAAAAGAAGTCAAAAGATAAGAAGACACAAGTTAATAAGGCCAAGGATGATATTGATTCAAATATTGATGTTGATGTATTGATTACCATTTTTGTTGGAAAGCTAAGAATAGGTTCAGATAAGTACAAAGGTAAGTTTCCTTTCAAGTCTTTCAACTATGGAGAAATTAGAATTATTTCAAATAAGTTCTATCATAAGTAAAATATTGAGGATGATGACATAGAAAATAAATCATATAGGTCTTAAAAGATCAAGAAAAGTTTAAAAATTTAAGAAGGTCAAAAGAAGTCATTCAAGAACAAGAAGATATTATATACCAAAGAATATAGTTCATTATGAGTAACTCATACACATCTTACAATGGTGATGGCAATAATGAATCAAAACATAGCAACAATGAAACCCTATTCATAGCCATATAATTAGATAATGAGGGTAATTTAAATGGGAAAGGCCCTATGATTGATAAAAATTTGGATGAAGTATACTATGTAGTGAATAAGTTTAAGTGGATCTTGAGGTATAACTAGTAAGTGCCCTAGAAGATTTGAAGCTTGTAAAGAAGAGGAACACAAAACTAAATCCATTAGTTCAAGACTACGATGAGAAGATTGGATTTTTTGAGGAAATTTTGAGAAACACTTCCAAGGAGTGTGAAGATATCATATAACACATTGAAACCTAGATAGATAGTGTGGCATCAAGCCCAAAGGCTAAAGAATAAGAGAATATTTGAGAGCTAAGTTGGATCAAGCATCTATCAAAGTGAAGAGCTTTATGAAATTTTAAAGGAAATATTACACAAAATATTAAACCCTAGAAGAGGGTGTTCAATCCTCTTCTAATTTTAGGAAATATGGGAACACTTCTAGGTATGTGGGTGTACCTATGATCAAAGTGAGCCATTAGATTTGAGGGATAACTCCCTAAATATTCTTGAAATACTTTCACCTATGTTAACTATTTACTTATGGGGGAAAGGGATATAAGTTGAATGAAATAAATATATTATAAAAGTTTGATATACCAATATGTCTTACACATGACCATTTTACTTCTTTCACAAAGAAACAATGCCTACAACACTAGCCTAAGAGTCCTAGAATGCACTAGCATTAGTGTTTCAATATGAAGGTGATATGCATGAAGTCTATAAAAGGTATGTAAAACTATAGAGTAGTTGTGATACTAAGGCTCATTATAAACATAACATATATCCATAAACTTAACTACACTTCATATGACTTACTAAGATAAAATCACTTGCATCAAACATGGAAGGACTGAGAGAAAACAAGTATAGATTGATATCACTTAGCTATTCACTATAGATCTCTTCACACACTTTAACAAGATGAAATATGAAATAAAAATATATTTCATTTATTTTTCTAAGCAAAATTAAAATTTCAAAACCAATATGGCTCCACCATACATAGTGTGGTATTATATTATAAAGGCCAAAGTGGTACTTACTTATAAACCTAGAGGAGGAGAACAAAATGTAGTAAAGAAGCTCAAAGGTCACCATTACACATGTAAAGGCATGATGACTAGTTAAATTTTAAGGGAATGGACTGTGAAATAGACCACGAATATATCTTAAGACAAATGACGATATAAACCATGACAACCTCTCCAAAATGGTGAAAAGACTCTTCAACTAGCCTTTGTGAAACTACCTTCATCATAGATCATATCTCAAGCATTTGAAAATAAATTAAGAGAGTTGAAACATATTATATGATATTAATAGACATTTTATTAAATATTATTTATCTTATAGACATGTGTATTTACCATCTATAGTCATCCATTTGTCTACTAGACTTCATTCTTCACATTTGGTGGTCACTACTCATCTTGGATCTCGACTAAGATTTCATGGCAGTGTATGAGTCAAAAGTAGTTACTATACTATAAAATCCTTTGATTTTACATGGATACCTATGTGGTATTATCTTGACACATTTATCATTCCATTTTAAAATATGTCTATCATCATTTGGATATGTAGTCTCATCTTGTCCATTTAGAATCTGGTCAAATTTGCTCTATCGATCTCCTCTAGAGTCTCTTCGATTCAGCTTTAAACATTGGCATTTGATCAATGATCTGGGGTCTTGAGATTATGGCACTTGGTAGTATTATTTTTAATCTATGTACTATTTTTATCCCATTTGGTTAATGCACTTATGCCACTTAGTAGTCTCATGTTTTATTTGAGCTCCTTGACCTTTAACTTAACGTGAACCATTGCAGCTTATCTACATGACTCAACATGTGTCATTGATCTTAGGTTGATTAAACATCATTTTTCAACTTGAAATATTTTCATTAACTTAGGATATTTTGAATTTTTGACCCTCAATCATACCATTATATCTTATCTATATTATTTGATGCACTTCATTGGATTTGGGTCTTAGTTTTTAAATGCAAATCATTGATCTTATTTTGTATGTAGGAACATGTATTGTTGATCTATGCTAAGGACCATTTTGACTCATTGACTACTCATATGCCATAAGATCTGATCTAAACACCCAATATCTTGCCACTTTTTGAACCTACATTAAATCTTAAGATCATTTAAATCCAAATGATCATTTCATGATTCTTGAACTTGATGTCCCTTATTATTTCTATCTTTGCTAGCCCAACTTCAAATGCTTATATCTTGAGATAAAAATCTCATCAAGACACAAAATTTGTAGAGGATGGTATTCGCATCAAAAGCATAATATCCATCTAGTATTTTTTTCTTAAAAGGTTTTATAATAACAATTTTAAAATACATAATCAAACTATTGTGTTCATTCATGTTTGACATGCCATGATGGTCTAAACCCCTATATAACTCAAAATGACATAAGACTAAACTGCATCATGACAAAGGTTAGAATGGAATTAAATGACATAAAATACACCACAATACACCCTATGACACTATGTTTTACCCTTATATCAAGTCTTGATTATAGTGGGTGACCTATTTTGACTTATGGTTAAAAAATGGTCAACATTTTTGGTGATTTCCCAAGGGTGGTATGCTTGCTATGCCATGACTAGTTGCCTAATCATATCCACTGGGATATGGAGTCACATGTACATAGTTTTTAAACACAAATTACCTTAAAATAACACACCAAAAAATAAGAATAAGACACAAAGTAGAAACAAACATGTGTTTAACTAGAACACTTAGGGAACACAACACACAAAACTGAAAGAAAACACACATAATTGATCTTTACTCTTCAATAGAATGGTTTCAAATGTATCCCATTAACAGGGATAGGTATCTCTTCTCCATTAATCTTTACTAATTATAAATAATTTATTTTCTTGTACTTGATGATGACATATGGTCCACTCTATAGGGTGTCAGATTTGGTATGCCTCCCTAGTTTTGCTCTATCTTCATACCACTTGAATACTATGTCACCTTATTGAAATAATCTTGGAATTACCTTTTTGTCAAAATACCTCTTCATTAATACTTGGTGATTCTCCATAGCTTGATGAGCCTTTTCTCTAGTCTCTTGCAGCTCCATTAATTATGTCAATCTCACCTCCATTGGAGTGTTTTCAAGAAACTCTAATTGATGTACCAAATCTAAAGTAGGAAAATCTTGAGAGATAAATAACCAAGCCTTTCTTCCATAGACAAGCACAAAAGGATAATTCCCTATTGACCTATTGGGATTTATCCTATCAAACCATAAGGTTATCTTTAATTTGGTGTGTCAAGACCTCTAGTTATGATCTAAGGTTCTCTTGATGATTTTGATTAGATTCTTGTTAGTATATTTATCCAACCTATTACCTTGAGGGTAATAGTTAGATTAAATAATTAATAATATGTCATTACTATTTGACCAATTAGTAGTGTTAACACCCATAAAAGTAAGAGGATTATCTAAAATAATAGTAGGAGTTCCAAACCTTATTATGATTCTCTCGTATAATCCCAAGATAAAATTATCATTAGCTTATTTCAATACTACTACCTCAACCCACCTTGTAAAATAATTAGTTGCTGTGAAAATCTATTTGTGACCAATACTTGATGGGGGATAGTTATCATGACAATAAAATGAAGACCCCATTACATGAAAGATTGATATACTTGGATAGGCTTCAAAGGAAGAGCTAAAATATTATATTTCCACATAAAGAAAACACATTGTACACACCTTCTCACCTAAGCATGGAAATATTTGAAGAGGTTAGGCCAATAATATCCTTCCCTTAAGATCTTGGTAGCTGTGGTTCTTAGGGAGAAATGACCTCCTACTATTCCATCATGGAAATTCTCAAACAAAACTCTAAATTGGTCATTGTCAATGCACCTCAATAATACACCAATAATATCTCTTCTATAAATTATGCCATCTACAAGGCAAAATAGAATAACTTGAAATCTAAAATATCTCCTTTGATATCTACTCATATCATTAGGATACTCACCACTTTGAATGAATTTGATCATATATTGTGTCCAACACTATATATGTAAGGAACCAACTAGTTGGGGGCAATCATAATTGATTAAAACATCTTATTTTTACTCATGAAGATCTAAAGCTAGATGTTCACAAAGTCCCTTACCTCTTATGAACTTTGTTACTTTGATATCAACATCATATTCTATTACTTTAATGATCCACCCTACCATCTTTTGGCTAAGGTCTTTATTCAAAAGAAACTTCTTGGTAATAGGATGAGAGACCATAACACAAATTTTATTGTTTGAAACCATATGCCTAAACTTCTCTAGTATTCTTAAAATAGAAAGGACTTGATTGTCAATAAAGGTATCCTTGATTCATAATCTTCCAAACCTTAACTAAAGAATGTAATTGGTTTCTCTACACCCTCATCATTCTTTTGCATTAACATATCTGAGATAGTGTCAAGGTTAGGACATGAATACAACATGAATTATTTATAAAAATTAGGATTCAAAATAGTAATATCTTGTGTAATTTATCTCTTAATAGATTTAAAACTATTCTTTCCTTGCTTTATCCAAGAAAATACATGATTCTTTTTTAGCATGGATGTGATATGTTTCAACAAAAATTAAAAACTAGGTAATATCCTTACAAAATTTATCTTACCTAAGAAAATTTAGAGACCTTTCTTATATAAGGGAAATGATAGGCCTATAGTATCTTCTATCCTTTTAGGATCAATAGCCAGACCATATTTCAAAATAATGTGTCCTAAGAGCTTACCTTCATGGATAATAAAGATGCATTTTTTTAGATTAAGAGATACTCCATACTACCTACATCTTTAAAAAAATTGTCTTAAGTGTTTAATATGTTGATTATCATCTTTATAAAACATTTTTATATCATCTAGATAAACCAATAACATCTCATTGATCAATCCATTGAAGGCCATGTCCCTTGCAATTTAAAAGGTAGCACTAGCATTTGACAAACCAAATGGCATATTTATATATGAAAAATCCCCCCAATTTATTAGTGAATGGTGTCTTAAACTGATCATCATCCTTCAAAAGAATTTTATTATAACCTAAATATCCATCTAAGAGATAAAAATATTGAGATCCTAAAATAACTTGCAAAAATTGTTCCATTAAAGGTAGAGGATAATGATCTTTGAGTGACACCCTAATAATATATCCAAATTCCACACAAAATTTTATGTCCCCATTATTCTTTATAATAATCATAATGTTATCTACCCATGTTTAATGCTTTATAGGAAATATTATTTTATACTTAAGGAGTTTAGTGAGCTCTAACCTCATGAGTTACTCAACCTTGGGATTGATGGGTCTTCATTTTTGTCTAACAAGTTTAAATATAGGTTTCAATTCAATGGTATGATGTTATATGATAGGATAAAATACTTTAATATCCTTATATTCCAAAGAAAATATATCATGAAACTCTTTAAACAACTCAATGAATTCTTGCTTCTCTAATGTAGAACACACCTTGCCTAATTTGAGAAGTTTATCCTTAAAAATCAAGACTATTTCATAGTTATCTTTTGTAGACATACACATTTTTTCCTTATTATTTTTATAATTATAATTAAAGATAATTTATAAGGTCACCAGACCCTTAGGTGTCTTATTTTTCCTTAGGTACACAATCTGATCACCAACTTATTCTTGGAGTCTCCTTTTAATCATTGAAGAAAACTTAGCCTTATTTTGCAATAAATATGCAATGTGTTTTTCACTATCAAAAACTTATGAAGAGGCTTAATTATCAAATAAAAAAGTATTGATAATGATCTTAATGTGAGATTGCTTCCCCTCTTCTTTTATGGTAGTTGCAGTATCAATTGAGCTCCTATGGTATCTAGTCTATCATCATGGTTATTCTACTCCTTTGGGATTAACTATATGTTTAATGTATTAAAGTATTAAATAAATCCCACACCATATGATTATATGACTCAAGAAAAGGTTTATTAGAAGTAACCACATTCCTAATCTGATGAACAACTAGTTTACTATCTCCATATACATTCAAGTTAATGATTCCATTTATCCTTGCCCATTTAAGGCCATGAATTAAACCTTTGTACTCAGCCACATTACATGTAAAACTGAAATGGAATGTATATGAAGAATAATATTTTTATTTGGATGGGTATACCAACATAACACTAGCTCCTTCACCAATTCTACTTTTTGAATCATCAAAAAACATCTTCCATGTCTCATCATCTTCACATTCTTCTTTGGTAAGTAGAGGTGTTGGTATTCCTTCTTCATGTATAAAATATACTCCTAGATCAATTTCCTCCATAAATTAAAAAAGATCATGATCATAATTATTAGTACCATATTCATCAAGTAAAAATTTAGAATTCCTTTAATATTAGAATAAGTAACATCATCTACAATAGAATCCTTCTCTTCATGAATAACATAATTCAAATTAGAACTTGTTTAAATATAGGGCTCAATATGAAACCTTGCAAGAGGATGAGTCCTTATGGTCACCTTAGTTCCATATCTTGTTTTAAAGGCCAAGAAATACCAATTAATTGAGAGGTATACACCTATCTTGGCTATAAATTCACTTGATAGGCAAATTTCAAAGTGATTTGGGAGGTCAACAACTATATCTTGAACGATAGGAAAACTATGACAATCATGCAAGAAAACCTTAATTTTTTTTATCAGTCCTATCATCTTGGTAGGTGTACCATCTAGTTTTATAAATCCTTTTCTATGAGTCTCATAATTTAGGCCCAATTTATCAATTACTACTTTGGGCATGATTGAAGTAAAAGCTCCACTATCCATTATGCAGTTATGGACTAGTTTATCACTCGCTATGAGAGTGAGATAGAATGGTGGAGGTTTAGCATCCCTAGTAAATGGTTTAAAAATAGTGTTAGGAGAATTTTAAATGACAAATTGATTATTACCTTGGTTTTAAGGAAGGATAATAAGAGGGATAGTAGATAACTATTTTTGTAAGATCTCTTTCTGACCAAGCATATGAAGAACATCCCAAAGGGAAATGGATGCTTTAGTACTCTTCAATTATTCTAAAATATTTAAAGAATCCATACCTAATTTCTCTTGTATTCTTGGAGGCAAGCAAGTGTTTGGAACCTAAGGAGTTAGAGTGCCTTGAATATTCCTTCAAACATTATGATTTGGAAGATGTGTAGAGTTATTTTAAGTTTACATGTTTGTAGTCATACCTTATTATTTTGTATAAGGATTTAATGAGATTTTAGGTACATTAATATCACCACATAAATCCTTTATATTGTCTCTAGTGTTATATATAATAGAGGTTCCTTGATTGAGCACAAAAGTGTCCTCAACTACGAAGTTGGTGAAGATCTCTCCTTAAGGCTATCAACCTTCACTTGTCTGTATCATGACTTCATATTCAACTGATAAGAGAGGAGTAACTCCTACTTGAGAAATCTGAACTTGATCTCCACCTTCATCAACATCCATGAATTTTCCTTTCTTCTAATTTTCACCTTGTCCCAAACTTTTTGTGAACCAATACCATCTCTCTTGCATTGTTGTTGAAGTTGGGATTATGCACATTAGTAGGCCAATTAGAGTTAGGATTATATTGACCTCTTCCTCTTCCATATTTTTGACCATATTGTTAATGATAAGGGTAAATATTTTGATAGGAACTTTGTTTCATATTCCTTCTCCCAACCTTAACTTTCAACCATTGAATATATGTATCTTTCTCCATGGCATTATATTCCTTCTTAGGAGTAGCTCTAGACTTGGTGTCATCATTGGAAATTTGGGCCACATCTAGAGTATTATAAGAATTATATGACAATGGAGACATATAAACCTTTAGATTCAATCTTCTAGCTTGGATGAGACCATTCTCAACATTGATATCAAGATCATATGCTTAAAGAAGAGTGAAACCACCCATTGATTGAATCATGATAGAAATTTTAGTTCCAATGGCTCTCAAGTAGGTAGGGAATACAAAACTAGGAGGTGGCCTCATGGGAGGGAGAAATCAAAACCAATTATTTTGAAAACTATCATTGAATTCATGCATTATTTATATACAACATCTTTTGATCACATTGAGTTGATGTACGAGAGAGGCATGGTCACTTTCATTTCTAAATATTGAGGTCAACAACACTCCAAACTCATCGCATGATGTGATGCATCTACCTTCTATAGTCATATAACAATAAAGAGCCTTCCCTCTAATGTACATGGAAAGGAGTCTAATAGAAATGTTCTTTTTAGTGATATTATGGAAGATAAAAAAGTTGGAAACATATCTAATGTGTTCATTATGTGTAACATGATTTTCACCATTGACAATGGGTACACCTTTTGTGGCATTAGGTTGAATGACATCATATATTTGAAGATGAATTTGATTTTTAGTATTAAAGGCATGGAAAGCATAAGGTCTAGCCATATATTATTTAAACTCTTCAAAATATTCAATTTCTTCAACCTATTCTTCTCTAGTAAAATATATTGGTTCTCTAAAGGGAAGATCAGGCTAAGTATATTAAACTTCAAGGGGAAGTTAAGGATGAATAGGTGGATTAGTGGGGTTTATCACTCTACTAGAGGATGACATATTGATAACCATGAATTATGATAATAATATTGTGAAAAAATAGTGGTATTAAACTATAATTAACTTGATTAATTCCCTAAATTCTAAGTAGCACACCAATTTTCAACTAATGTTGTCAAGATCAGAATTCACCTTAACAAATTATCTTGAAGACAATGTTTACCACTGCACATGCCATAACTATTGTCACAAAATATTACACCCTATAAGAGGGTGATCAATCCTATTATAGATTTGGGAAACATGGGAAAACTTCCAGGTATGTGGGTGTACTTATGGTCAAAGTGAGCCCCTAGATTTGAGGGCTAGCTCCCGAAATATATTTTGAAGTACTTTCACCTATGATAACTATTTTATTGTGGGGGAGAAGGGATAGAAGTTACATGAAATAAATATATTCTAAAAGTTTGATTCACCAATATGTATTCCATATGACCATTTTACTTCTTTCACAAAGAATAAATACTTACAACACTAGCCTAAGGGTCCTATAATGCACTATTATTAGTGTTTTTATATAAAGTTGAGATGTATGTAGTATATACATTATACATAAAACCATATATAAATTAAAGATACTAAAGATAATTATACACTTAATAAATATCCATACACTTAACTCTACTTCATATGACCTGATAGGTTGAAATCACTTGCATCAAATATGGAAGTACTGAGAGAAAGGAAGGATATATTAATATCACTTAGCTATTCACTATACATATCTTCACACACTTTAACAAGATGAGATATGAAATAAAAATATATTAAATTTATTTTTATAAGGTAAAGTGCAATTTCAAAACTAGTAAGGCTTAACCATACATGGTGTGGTACTAGATTAGAAAGGCCAAAATGGTAACTACTTATAGAATTAGAGAAAGAGGAGAACAAAATGTAGTAAAGAATATTAAAGGTCATAATTCCACATATTAGTGAAGGAGAAATAGTTAAATTATAATGGAATGGAGTGTGAAATAGACCATGAATATCTCCTAAGACAAATTTCCATATAAACCATGACAAACTCTCCAAAATGGTGTAGAGACTCTTCAACCAACCTTTGTGAAATTGCCTTCATCATAGATCATCTCTTGAGAATTTGAATCTAAATTTAGAGAGTTAAAACATATGATATGATATTCATATAAATATTATTATCTATTAGATATCTTATAGACACTTATATTTACCATCTGCAATCATCTATTTATCTCCTCGACTTTTTTTATCACATTTGGCAATCACTATTCATTTTAGATCTCGATTGAGATTTCATGGTGGTGTATGAGTCTAAAGTATTTTATTTGCTATATAATACTTTGATAATACATGGATACATATTTGGTATTCTCTTTCCATGTTTCTCATTCCATTTTAAAATATGCTTGTCATTGTTTGGACATGCAGTTTTGTCTTGTCCATCTAGAATATGGTCAAATTTGCTTTGTTGATCTCCTTTGGAGTCTCTTTGATTCAAATTTCAAGATTGGATATTGATCATTGATATAGGGTCCAAAGATTATGAAACTTGGTAGTATTACATTAAATTTGTATACTATTATCAACCCATCTATTTAATTCACTTGGATCACTTGGCAATCTTTCATTTGATCTAAGCTATTTGACCTTTTCCTCAATGTTCACTATTGAATCTTATCAGCATGACTCAATACATGTTATTGATCTTATCTTGATTGAACTACATTTCACCAATTAGCATCTTTGTATTTGATCAAGATATTTTGACTCTTTTACCCTCACTTACACCATTAGATCTTATCTATATGAGTTAATGTACTCCATTAGATCTGGGTCCTAGTCTTTAAATGTAGATCATTGATCTTATTTTATATGTAAGAACGTGTACCATTGATCTGCCCTAAGGACATTTTTGACTGATTTACTACCTGTATGCCATTATATTTTATTTGAACACCCAATATCTTACCACTTATTAACCCTACATTAAACCTTAGGAGCATTTAAATCCAAATGGTCATTTCATGAGGCCTGAACTTGAAGTCCCTATGCATGTCAATCTTTGTTAGCCCAACTTCAAATGATTATAACTTGAGATAGAAATCTCAACAAGACATGAAATTTGTAGAGGATGATCTTGGCACCAAAATCATCATCTCTATTTAGTATTGTTGGCTTGAAAGGTTTTTCAAGCACACTTGTAAAATGCATAAGCAAACTAATACATTAATTCTTATGTGATATACCATGATGATCTAACCCCCTACATAACTCAAAATGACATAAAACTAAAATAGATCATGACCAAGGTTAGAATATAATTAAATGACATGAAATAGACCATAACACACCATATAACATTATTTTCTACACCTATATCAAGTCTTGACTATACAGAGTTAAACCATTTTGACGTGTGCTCAAAAAATGGTCAACAAGAACACTGAGGGTCTAGATGATATATTAAGCAATCAAAAGTCTAAAAGTGACAAGATAGGTCTTATATTCAAATAAGACTAAAATAAGGCACCTCAAGTTAAAAATAATATTGTTGAAGATAAGAAGGTCAACATGAGAAGACCTATCAGATAGCCCAATGCTGCAAGGTATGCTAACTCTTCTAATGGCTACTATTGTACATGTAGTTAGTTTGGTCATAAAGCAAGAGAATGTAGAAGACCCTCCAAGAATGATTTCTCATGTAACAATGGAAAAAGAAGTTATTGGTCATATAGAGATCATAGTCATTATCAATCAAATGGTATTTATAAGGTGGTTTGTTACATTTATCACAATAGAGGACTCATTGCAAAATTTTATCCTAATAGAGTTTGAAGATCATCAAATAAAGACAAGAAGGTTCATAGTCATGCCACTAAAAATGGATTAAGAATTAAAACTCTATAGATAAGGTGAATATGGAGAAAAATACTAAATAATAATATTCTATGACAAATCAGAGTATAATTTATGGTTGGTCATGTCACATGTCAAGAGACAAAAGATGTCTTGGTTCTCATATGATTGATCAAATTAGTAAGAATGAAGAGTTGACTAAGAAGAATAGGGATGAAAAGGTAAGTCATGTTTAACTCATAAACCAAGGAGGAATATTTTATACTATAGAGCATAATCTAGAAGTGAAGGAATGTCAAGAAAACTTGTTATCTACATGTGTTGATAATACAGTCAAAGAAAATAAGAAGGATGGCAAGGTTGATGATGAGATCAAACTTATAGTGCTAGTCAAGTATATAATAATGTTGAAGAATATTCAATATTATGAAAATATGTATATTTTGGAATTTCCTAAATTCATTTTGTTTTAGTACCCTAATAAAAAAGGGTATCTCCATTAAGATTCATAGAGACATTATTTTATTAGTGGAAGCACAAAGGTGCAGAAAAAGAAGGTTTATTTTGAGAAGATTATAGATTATATATGTTGCAAGCAAGGAGATGAAGATGTATATTATCCATTCCTATGATGATAAATCTTTGGTTTGAAGTGAAGAAGGTATCATGATGAAATATCTAAAGATGTTATTAGGTATCTAAATTTAATGTGTATAAAATTGGTATATAAGAGGTGAGGTTCTGAGATTTATTTATTTTAAGTAATTGATATAGATCTATGAAGATAAATGGGGAGACCATATTTATACATTTGGTATCTAGTATTGGATAGCCATGGGTATAGTCAAGAGTTTGATCTTCTTCAATCATGTCAATAAAAGTATGTGATATTAAGTTCTTAATTATTATAAAGAAGATATGTTTGGTCTAAGGGGGAGCTTGGTAGCTCTATTTTATTTGTCAATAAAGTGATTGCTTTTTTATATGCATGGAGTTATGGAGATATTGTGTCTAATATGCTTCAAAGACTTTGTTTGGTAATATTTTGAAGAATAAGCTAGGAGAGTGACCTGATTGAGAATTTTTTGAAAATGATTTTTCATAAGTAGTTATCATAGTTTTTGAAGACTATGTATCATCTAGTGTCTTTGAGAGATAGTTTCAACTCATAGGGAGAAGTGTGTGATTTCAGTAGTTGCAGATGATCTTTGATGTCTATTACTAATAGAAGCATGGTAGATGCTTAGTTTGAGGGGGATATTTTCAAGGTTAAACAAGTTTGATTTGTCTTAAAGTGATCTTATAATCTGAGTTTATTCTAAAAGAGATGATAGTTATGATAGATATTTGTCTTAAATGTCAAAGGTGGAGAAAGATTAGAAAAGTTCAGAAAGAGAGAAAGATAAAAAAAGATGAGAAAAGGCAAAAGATCAGAAAGGGTGAGAAAGAAAAGGAAAGAACTAGGTATAATAGATGGTTTCCATCAACAAGTTATTGATAGAGTTTTATGAGTATGTTTTCCATAGATGACAAAGGGGGATCTTGTTGAAAATTATAATTGATTAAGGGAGAAATTGTTGAGCATTATCTTTGAGTGTTTAGCCCTAATATTTAATGTTGTCATTAATGTTAAAGGTTGTAATGAAGATGCATGGTTCTTTCATTAATGTCAATATAATATCATTGATGTCAAAGGTTCTTGTGCAAATTATTGGTCAAGTAAGCCTTGAGGTATGTATATGAATGAGTTTTGATTGTTAACACAATAAGTGTTGTTATTGTGATACTATTTAAAGAATGTTCTAATGTCAGCTTGAGTAAAATAATTAAGAAGTAGCATGAGTGAGTACATGTTAGTATATCAAATGTAAATAATATTTTAATTCTTTATTTAGACCTTGCGAGATAGTATTTGTAGGTGGCATGATGAAATGAGTGAACTCCAATGAAGAAGTAATATGATCTAAAGATCTATGTAATGAGATCAAAAGATGATTCAAATGAGATACAAATATGAGAATTCTCCAAAGAACACTTAATAGTGTTTGATAATGAGAGAGAATGTTTGAAGTTTTACATGATTTTTTGAGGACCTTACAAATGATTAAAAGGTTACCTATGAAAATCTATGTACATAACTCTAAAGATGATACAAATGAGCTCTAAAGATTTTTAAGTAGTTATAAAGAAGTTTTTTTGAAGCTTTAAGTAAGAGTGAGTGTATGAGGTTTCCTAAGCATACACAAGAGACATCGAAACATAGGAGAGTTTCAATGTGAAGTCTATAGAGTGGCTATAAGGTTAGAAACAAGGCTTAGAAAGCAAGATGAGAGATGGTGGCTAGATAAGGTAACAAGATCAGTTACCATGGCATGACTGAGAAGGTCAAAATTAATAGAGGTGATTCACGTTGTTTTAAGTATTTGAATGAAGTTTTAGATCTTGGTTTTCAAGAAAAAGTCTTGAAAAGTGTTTCAAGGTTTTTCAATTGCACATAATGAAGAGTGATCTACTTGAGAAGGTTTTATCAGTGATCATTGGAATGAGAAAAATCTACATGAGATCATAAGAAATTAATGTTAGATGAGTAAGGGTTATATATCAAATTTAAAATAATTGGTTTTTGGAAACAAGAGCTAAGTTTTATGAATGATCATTAAGATTGGAAGATGGTATAAACCCTCATAAAACCCTAATAATGAATTGATGTTGAATATATAATTATAAAGAGATCAGAATTGTTTGATATGATGATAAATTAATTTTAATTTGAGCGAAACTCTTCTAGGCATCTCTAGGTGTGATTGGTTTCTTAGGTAAGTAAGCAGACCCTACAAAAAAATGCTTATTTTTCAAAGATATGTTGTAGTAGATAGAGTTGATCGAGAAGAAGTTGCTAAGTAGATTAAGATCAAAGTGTGAGATTTTTTTTTTCATGAATATTTTTGGATATGTTCTAAATCTCAAGTGTCAAAATTTGGTGATCCAATTTGGCTAGTCACTAACAAGACCTAGTGGTGTAGATAATAAAGAAATCAAGGAAAAGGTAAAAGATGTTTCCTAATGTGTTTTCATGAAAGAGTGATGGATTGAAATGTATGATGATGTTTTTTGGGTGTTTAATGATTTATGTATGATTATTTAACATCTTGGAAGTCAATTTAATAGGTTGAAACATTGAATCCAAAATGGTTTATCTGGTTAAGTAGAGTTTGTGAGAAAGAAGGTCAGGATATTGGTCTATAAGACCAATAGATTTCATTAGAGATCATGATCTGATTAGATGAGGTTGATATGAGGATGTTATAATAGAATATTAATGCATTAAAATATATTTAATATATTCAATCATGTGTTATATTTTCATGTTTCCTAGACTATGTTTTGGAATCAGCTGGCAGCTCTACATGAACATCTTATAGAGAAGTGTTTGAGCCTGTTTACCATGAGTTGAAGCATTAGATGAAGTTTGTGATGACCTTGAGGTCATAAGGTTTATTAATATGTAATTTTTTTCCATTTTTGTTTTTAAAAATTTAATATATTCCACAGTTGTTCAAGATAGAGTTTTTGTAAATGCAGAGGCCTTTTATAGGCACTAAGTTGATAATGGGTTCAAGTGGTAGTTGGACCTAAAATGTATTATAGACCTAAAGTGAAGTTATCTAAGGGATATTGGAGTGGATTATGATGTTTACTATTATGTGAGGTGTTTTTATTTTCTTAAATAAATATCAAAGGGTAACATGTTGTTAAGAAGGCCTTTTAGGTCTCAGTAAGACTAAAATAGGAGTAAGAGCTGATTGATGTATGCCTAACCTATTGTATTGATTGAATCATGATTAATTAATGTTATTTTAATATTATAAGAATTATTAATGGATGACCTAAGTTATTTTAATAGGTTTCAAACTAAGAAGGATATGATCAAGTGACTTCTATAAAAGTAAGGTACTTTAGGCCTATTTGGTATGCTTAGAGGATGCTAAGTGTGTATTTAGAGAGTGAGAGCATAATAGGATATGAGAATGATATAAATAATTCATGAAAAAAAGGAGGTTATGTTAACCATAAAATAAGTGTTATGAATATATAATAGAGGTTTTCCATATGAGTATCAAGGTCAGAAGACCTAATCAAGCCATGAATAGGGCTAGTTTAGCAAACAAGCCTGAAGGTCAATTTGAGAGGGATTGAAGTGAGTGAAGACATGAAGGAGTAGATCATCATATATTTTATAAGAAAAAAGAGTTTATGAAGATGATCAAATAATTAGGTGGTTAAGTTGGTGCTGAGTTATCTATGGGGTTGGTGCCTCCTTGTAAGTGGGTGTTAAGTTATTTGGGGTTAGTGATCCATGTGAAGTGGGTGATTCACTAAATATTGATGTTTATCTTATATTACTATAGTAAATTTTATTCATTAGTGATTTTTATTACCCTAGAGGATTTCCCATGTATATGTTATGTTCATGTGTTTCATGCTCTTATAATTTAATGTTTATTCTTGCTAAGATGTACATGTGTATTAGTTTGATTCTTGTATGGTTAAATAGAATTGAATGAAAAGTTTTGAAGATTGATTCACCCCCCCCCTCTCAGTCATATTATTTCAAAATATTATTGTCAAAGGTTATTGTGAATATTCATGGTCATGTAAGCTTTGAAGTATGTGTTTGATGAGTTATGTTGCCAACATAGTGAGTGGTGTTGATATATAGAGAGTTTTGTTTAAATAATGTTTTGATGTCAGATTGTGAGATATTATTGAGATCAACTTGAATGAGGATAGGTTTAGTATGTCAAGTTTCAATCATCTTGTAATTATTTATCTAGACATTTTGATATACTATATGTAGGTAGCATGATGAAATGAATGAGATACTAAGAAGAAGTTGTGTACTTTGAAGATATGTTCTAAATGAGTTACAAGGATGTGAATTCTCTAAAGAATACCTAATAGTATTTGATCATGAGAGAGTTTTTTTTAGGTTGTTTATGAAGTGTTTAGGACCTTTAAATTGATAAGAATGTAAGTTTCTAAGGTCTATTTCATCTATGAAGATGTTCCAAGTAAGCTACAAAGATCCTAAGTCAAGTTTTGAAGATCTGTAAGAAGCTATAAAGATGATTTGTTGAAGCTTTGAGGAAGAGTGAGTGTATGAGGTTTATTGGGAATACACAATAGGCATTAAAACATAGGAGAGTTCCAAGGTGAATCCTATAGGTGGATAGAAGGTAAGATTTAAGGCCTAATGAGACTTGTAAGTTATGTTTTAGAAAGAAAATGAGAGATGGTGGCTAGATAAGGTATGAGGATTAGTTTCCATGACATGGATGATTATTTTAATACTGATAGAGGTGATTCAATTTATTTTAAGTATGTGCATAAATTTTTAGGTTATGGTTTACAAATAAAGGCTTGAAAAAGTGTTTCAAGGTTTTCTGAGTGCACAGAATGAAGAGTTGTCCACTCAAGAAGGTTTTTCAAGTACTCATTGGAATGTATAGCATATTCATGGGAATATAATACATTCATGGTATATAATTAATGTTCATATCTCAAATTTATAAGCATTTTTTCTATAAATAGGAGCTAAGTTTTATGAATGATCATTAAGACTTGAAGATGGTCTAAACCCTCATAAAACCCTAATAGTGACCCAATATTGAAGATATTATTATAAAGAGATAAGAATGGTTTTATTTGATCATAAAATTTATTTGAAGTTTAATTAAACTCTTCTATGCATCTCCAAGAGTGATTGGTTTCTTAGGTAAGTAAGAAGACCCTACAAAAAAGTGCTTATCTTTCAATGATTTGTTGTAGTACATAGAGTTGACTGAGTCAAAGTTGATAAGTGGATAAAGATCAAAGTATGATAATTTTAGTCTTTATTAATGAATATTTTTGGATATTTTTCAGATATAATGTGTGTAAATTTGGTAATCCAAGTTAGCTAGTCACTAACAAGATCTAGTAGTGCAAACAGTAAGGAAATCAAGTAGAAGTAAAAACCATTTCTTGATGTATTTTTATGAAAGAGTGATGCATCAAAATGCATGATGATGTTATTTAGGTATTGGATTATTTATCCATGATTTAAAAAATCTTGGAAGTTAATTTAATAAGTTTAATCATTGAATATAAAATGGTTTATCTAGCTAAGTAGAGTCTATGAGAAAGAAGGTCAAGAGATTAGTTTATAAGACCTAGTTTTCATTAGAGTTCATGGTCTAACTAGTTGATATTGATTTGAGGATGTTATAATATCATGTTAATGTATTAATCCCTTGAAATATTAAATCATTTTTTATATGTTCAATTTTCCTTGACTGTGTTTTAAAGCCAATTGGTAGTTCTGAGTGAACATATTATAAAGAAATGTTTGAGCCTATTTACCATGAGTTGAAGCATTAGATGAATTTTGTGATGACATTGAGGTCATGAGGTTTATGAATATGTAATTTTTTTCCATTATCTTCCGAAAAAATTAAATATATTCCTTAGTTATTTAAGATAAAGTTTTTGTATATGCACATGGCTTTTATAAGAAGTGATTTGATAAAGGGTTCAAGTGGTAGTTAGACCTATAAGGTATTGTGGACCTAAAATTAAATTATCTAGGGTATATTTGAGTGTAATATGATGTGTTCCTACTATATTTGGAGTTTTAATTTGATTTAACATATATCAAAGGGTAATGTATTGTTAATAAGGCCTTTTACATCTCAGTAAGCTTAAAAGAGGAATACAAGATAATTGATGTATGTTTGACCTATTATATTGATTGAATCATGATTAAGGAATTTTATTTTCATATGATAATAAGTATTCATGGCTAAAATAAGTGATTTTAAGATTTATCCAACTAAGAAGGATATGATTAAGTGACTTGTATAAAAGCAAGGCAGTTTAGGCCTATTTGGTATGCTTAGAGGATGCTAAGTGTGTACTTAGAGAGTGAGAGAAGAATAAGATAAGTGAATGATATAGATAATTCATGAGTATAATTATGTTATATGAATAATAAAATAAGTGTTATGAATATATAATAGAGGTTTTGCATATGAGGATCAATGTCAGAAGACCTAATCAAGTGATAAAGAGGGTTAATTGAGTGAAGAAGGCTAAAGGTTAGTTTGAGAAGGACTAAAGTGAGTGAAGAGATGGAGTAGATCATCATATATTATATAATAAATAAGGGTTTTTAAAGATTATCAAAAAATAAGGTGTCTTATTTGGTTATGAGTCATCTAGGGGGTGGTGCCTCTTTGTAAGTAGGTGCTTTCTAAAAGCCTAGTTGAGTTGGTGTTGAGCTAGTTGGGGTTGGTGCTCCATGTGAATTGGGTGATTCACTAAATATTGATGTTTATATTATATGAATGTATTCCATTTGATTTCATTAATGTGTTTTATAACCATAGAGGGTTTATCACATATATATTATGTTCATGTGTTTCATGCTCTTATGATTTGATGTTTATGATTGCTAAGACGTACATGCTTATTAGATTGATTCAAACATGGTAAAGTGGAACTGAATGAAAAGTTTTGAAAATTGATTCACCCCCCTCTCAATCATATTTTTGTTAAAAATTAATATTAAAGGTTCTTATGAATATGCATAGTCAAGTAATTTATTAAGTATGTGTTTGATGAGTTCTATTGCCAATATAGTGAGTGTTGTTGTTATAGATAGTCCTATTTGAAGAGTGTTTTGATGTCATATTTTGAGATATCATTAAGATCAACATGAATGAGAACATGTCAATATGTTAAGTTTCAAGCATATTTTAATGATTTATCTAGACCTTTTGAGATGGTATGTGTAGGTAGCATGATGAAATGAGTGAGCTCCTAAGAAGAAGTTTTGTGCTTTATAGATCTATGTAAGTAGTTTTGAAGATGCTCTAAATGAGATATGAAGATGTGAATGATCCAAAGAATACGTAACAATATTTAATCATTAGATAGGTTGTTTTAGGTTGTATATGAGGTGTTTAGGACCTTGAAAATGATTAGAAATCAAGATATGAAGATTTTTATATGCAACTTTAAAGATGTTCCAATTAAGCTATGAAAATCATGAGTTGAACTTTGAAGATCGATAAGAAACTCCTAAGATACTCTATCCAAGATCTGAAGAAGAGTGAATACATGAGTTTAATTGATAATACATAATAATAATTGGAACATGGGATAGTTTCAAGGTGAAGCTTATAGGGTGGCTAGAAAGTCAAATTCAAGGCCTAATAAGACTTGTAAATCAAGCCTTAGAAAGTAAAAGAGAGATGGTGGCCATATAAGGTATCAAGATCAATTTCCATGACATGGGTGAGTAGTTGAAAATTAAAAGAGGTGATTCAAGTTGTTCTAAGTATGTACATAAATTTTTAGGTCATGGTTTATAAGTAAATGCTTGAAAAAGTGTTTCAAGGATTCTTGAGTGCACAAAATGAAGAGTTATCTACCTAATAAGTTTTTTCAAGTGATCATTAGCATATGAAAAATATGAATTATAAGGTAATATGTTCGTGGTAGATGAGGATATGTTTTATCTCAAATTTCTAATAATTCATTTTTGGAAAGAGGAGCTAAGTTTTATAAATGATTGTTAAGACTAGAAGATGGTCTAAACCCTCATAAAACCCTAATAGTGACTTGATGTTGAAGATATTATTTTAAAGACCTAAAAATGGTTTCATATGATTATAAAAGTTATTTTAAAATGAATTAAACTCTTCTATGCATCTCTAAGTGTGATTCATTTCTCAGGTAAATAAGCAAACCCTACAAAGAAGTGTTTATCTTTCAAATATTTATTGCAGCAGACATAATTAATCAAGTCAAAGTTGTTAAGTGGATGAAGATAAAAGTGTGAGACTTATATTTTTTTATGAATATTTTTAGATATGTTATAGATCTTATTGTTGATGTAGAAAAATGCACCCAGTGACAGGAAAACAAGTTCTCTCTTCGCAACATGGAAACTCCTCTCTCGCTTGTGGGACAACGAAGCTGGAGAGGAGAGTCTCTACATAAGGGTTAGCTCCCTTTGATGTATCATTGTTTGTTCTAGAAAGTGCAAATATAGGTATGTATGTATGTATGTATATATATATATATATATATATATATATATATATATATATATATATATATATATATATACTAGGGGGGATGAAAAGGGAGAAAGATGCAAGAAAACAAACCTAATCTAAAGAGGTGATACACCAAAATAAGATGATCTTCCCACATCCACACTTGAAATTAGACAATTGCAAACATACTCTACTCACTTGGCAGAAGGACCAAAATGCAAGAAACTAGCAGGGAGGCTATAATGAAAAAACATGACAGAGATTCACCAAGGTGCTATGGAATGCACACTATAAGTAGCTTCCTCTATTTTGGTCTTCTCAAATATAGCTCTTCTCCTTTCAGCTGCAAAAATGGTGCCTTGTAGATAATAGGTCTACTGGTGTTGAACCTGTGAGAGCATCAAGGAAATAATGACTGGACACAAATAAACACTTAAGACATACTCTGAAAATATCTATCCACATAGACGTAAAACTACATTTTATTTTATTTAAATGAAATTTTGCCAGGGCTGCACCTTAGCAAAATGTGGAAGATCCTTACAAATGACCAAGTTTGCAAACATATATGGAAAAAACAAGACCAAAAGGCTCATTGGCACTTTTTCCTTGCAAGTGGGCATGTCTTGTCCCATTGGGAAGGAGAAAAATATTGCAATTGACATCATCCTTCTAGAAGGGACCTGTAGGAACCATGATTGCTATTTTATCTTTTCCCATTTTGTCTTATTTGCTTACTTGGTCCCTGGGGTGAACTTTCTTGGTGGGTTGCTTCAATTTGGCTCTTTTCTAATCAGTGTTCCCTTTGTTAAAAAATAAAATGGCCATCTTCTTTATCAAACTTGATGTCTTCCTAGGATGTCCTCATGCTTTGCTAGCTTTTGGCCACCTGCTAATTTCTTCATGGCCTGCCCTTTTCCTTCACGAGCACCCTTCCCCCTGCCAGTCAGTTCTATGTTAGCTTGTTGACTGCTAACGAGCCTTCATGTTTTATGTTAGGCTTTATACATTTTCTACAGACTTGATTTAACCCTTCAAACTACTCCCTAGCTTTTAATGTCTCTATGAACTTTTCCCTGGGTCTTTACATGCTTCTCACAGACTTTTGTCCATGGACATTTCCCGCAGACAAAAAGTCCACAAAAAAATCTTTTTTTCTTCTTGCCATAGTGTGACCTAGATTCAAAGGAGCATGCTAATGAACCAAAGGCTGATGAAATTCTCCAAGCTTTGAACTGCCACATATGTTAAACAAAGGCTAAGCCCGATGAACTATTGAACCAAGCCCGACAAACCAATGATTGAATCACCATGCTTAAACTTTAGCCATTAAACCAAGTACATTAAACATAGCTCATTGAACCAAAAAATTAGTTCAATGGTTTAATAGTATGAAGGTTTAATGCTATTGCATTAAGGTGTCTGAACTAGGATGTTGAACTGAGATGAACCAGGCCGAACCAATGAACCAGGCCTGAACTAAGCATGAACCTGAAGATGGAATTGCAACCTGAAATTGACTAGTTTTAAAATGTAGGGGAAAGAAGTTGACCACAATTTTGTCAATGGGCAAAAATTGGTCAACACTTATGTGTGCAGATTTGGTAATTCATGTTGGCCAATCATTAACAAGACCTAGCAGTGCAGACAGTAAGGAAATCAAGTAGAAGTAAAATGATGTTTCTTCATGTGTTTTTATGAAAGAGTGATGCACTAAAATGCATAATGATTTTTTTAGGTGTTTCATTATTTATTCATTCTTTTAAAAATCTTGGAATTCAACTTAGTATGTTTAAAAATTGATGCTAAAATGGCTTATTTGGTTGAGTAGAGTCTGTGAGAAAGAAGGTCAAGAGATTGGTTTGTAAGACTAATAGTTTTCATTATAGATCATGGTGTGACTAGTTGATGTTATTTTAAGGATGTTATAATATCTAATTCATGAATTAATGTTTTTTGAATATATTCAATCATGTGTCAGATGTTCATGTTTCATTGATTGTGTTTTCAAGTCTATTGGTAGTTTTCAGTAAACATCTTGAAAAAAAGTGTTTGAGCCTGTTTACCATGAGTTAAAGCATCATATGAAGTTTTTAATGACCCTAATGTCATGATTTTAATGAATATGTAAATTATTTCCATTATTTTTTTGTAAAATTGAATATATGCCTCAGTTGTTCAAGATAGAGTTTTTGTATATGCATAAGTCTTTTATAGGCAATGATTTGATAAAGGGTTCAAGTGGTAGTTGGACCTAAAAGGTATTCCAAACCTAAAGTGAAGTTATATAAGTGATATTAGAGTGTACTTTTATGTTTTAATACCATGTGAGGTGTTTTTATTTGCTTAAATAAATATCAAATGGTAATGTGTTGTTAATAAGGACTTTTAGGTCTCAATAAGCCTAAAAGTGGAGTAAGGGCTAATACCTATTGTATTGATTGTATCATGATTAAGGCATGTTATTTTAATATTTTAATACCTATTCATGGCTTACCTAAGTGATTTTAATATGTATCCAATTGATAAGGATATGATCAAGTGACTTGTATAAAAGGAAGGTAGTCTAGGCCGATTTGGTATGTTTTGAGGATGCTATGTGTGTACTTAGAGAGTGAGAGAAAAAGAGGATAAATGAATCATATAGATCATTCATGAGTAGAAGAGGATAAATGAATGATATAGATCATTCATGAGTATAAATATGTTATGTGAATAATGAAATAAGTGTTATGAATATATAATAGAGGTTATGAATATGAGGATCAAGGTTAGAAGACCTAATCAAGCAATGAAGAGAGCTAGTTTAGTGAAGAAGGTTGAAGGTTAGTTTGAGAGGGACTAAAGTGAGTGAAGAGTTGGATTAGATCATCATATGTTATAGAAGAAATAAGTGTTTTTGAGGATGAGCAAATAATTAGGTGGTTAAGTTGGTTTTGAGTTACCTAGGGGGTTGGTGCCTCCTTAAAAGTGGGTTCTTGCTAAAAGCCTAATTGAGTTGGTGATGAGCTAGTTGGGGTTGGTTCTCCATGTGAAGTGGGTGCTTCACTAAATATTGATGTTTTTCTTATAGGACTATATTCCATTTTCTTTATTAGTGGGTTTTATTCCCCTAGAGGGTTTCCCATGTATATGATGTGTTCATGTGTTTCATGCTCTTATAATTTGATGTTTATACTTTCTAAGATGTACATGCTTATTAGATTGATTCATGCATGGTTAAGTATAATTAATAAAAAGTTTTGATGATTGATTCACCCCCACTCACAGTCATAGTATTTCATATAATTTATGTTAAAGGTTCTTTTGAGTATACATGGTCAAGTAAACTTTGAAGTATGTGTTTGATGAGTTTTATTTCTAGCATAGTGAGTGTTATTTCTATATAGAGAGTTATATTTGAAGAATGTTCTGATGTTAGCTTGTAAGATATCATTAAGATCAACATGAATGAGCACAAGTTTAGTATATCAAGTGTCAATAATATTGTAATGCTTTATCTAGACCTTGTTATATGGTATGTGTAGGTATCACGATGAAATGAGTGAGGTCTTAAGAAGTTATTTACTTCAAAGATATGTGTAAGTAGTTCTAAAGATTCATTGAATGAGATATAAATATGTGAATGCTCTAAAGAACTTGATAGTATTTGAGCATGAGAGAGGTTGTTTGAGGTTGTACATGAGGTGTTTAGGACCTTTAAAATGATTAGAAGGCAAGATTAAAAATTGTTTTACATATTTGAAGATGTTCCAAGTAATCTATGAAGATCCTAAGTTGAGATCCAAAGATCTGTAAGAAGATCTAAAGATGCTCTATTTAATCTATAAAGAAAAGTGAGTGTATGAGGTTGCTTGAGAATACACAAGAGGAATTAAAACACAAGAGATTTTCAAGGTGAAGCCTACAATGTGGCTAGAAAGTTAGATTCAAGGCCTAAAAAGACTTGTAGGTCAAGGCTTAGAAAGCAAAATAGAGATGGTGGAAACATAAGGTATCAAGATTAGTTTTCATTACATGGGTGAGAAATTGAACATTGATAGAGGCAATAATTTTTTTTTTAATTATGTTCATAAATTTTCAAGTCATGGTTTACAATTAATGTCTTTAAAAAGTGTTTCAAGGTTTCTCAAGTGCACATAATGAAGAGTTATCTACCTAAGAAGGGTTTTCAAGTGTTCACTAGCATGTGAAGCATATGCATGATAATATAATATGCTCATTGTATATGAGTATGGTTCTATCTCAAAGTTCTAAGCATTGGTTTTTGGAAAGAGGATCTAAGTTTTATGAATGATTGTTAAGATTGGAAGATGGTCTAAACCCTTATAGAACCCTAACAAAGACTTAATGTTGAATATCTTGTTATAAAGATATAAAAATGATTTTATATGGCCAAAAAGTTATTAGATGTTGTATTCAACTCTCCCAATAATCTACATGTGTGATTGGTTTTTCAAGTGAGTGATAATACCCTATAAGAAAGTGCTTATCTTTTAGAGATTTGCTATAGTAAATAGAGTTGGTCAAGTCAAAGTTGCTAAGTGGATGAAGATAAAACTATGAGACTTTTAGTTTTTGTTCATGAAGATTTATGGATAGGCTCCAGATCTTAGGTGTGAAAATTTGGTGATCCAAGTTGGCTAGTTACTAACATACTTAGTGGTGTAGATAGAAAAAAAATTAGGTAGAAGTGAGAAGATGATTCCTAATGTGTTTTCATGAAAGGATGATGGATTGAAGTGCATGATGATGTATTTTAGTACTTGTTAAATCTATCTATGTTTTTTATAATCTTTAAATTTAGTATAAGGTGTTGAAACATTGAATCCAAAATGGCTTATTTGGCAGAGTGATGTCTATGAGAGACAAGATCAACATATTGGTATGTAAGACCAATAGTTTCCATCAAACCTCATGATCTGATTGATTTAAGTTATTATAAGGATATTATAATATTTTTTTCATTATTTTAAATCCCTTTAATCTATTCAATAATGTTTTATAAGTTAATGTCTATTTGACTATGTTTTGGACTCAGTTGGTAGTTCTGAGTGAACATCTTACAGAGAAGTGTTTGATCATATTTACCCTGAGTTAAAACATTAGATGAGGTTTTTAATGATCTTGAATCATAAGATTTATAAATATGTAATTTTTTTCCATGGTTTTTTTTGAAAATTGAGTATATGCTTCAGTTGTTTAAGATAGAGTTTATGTATATACACATGCCTTTTATGAATAGTGTTTTGAGAAAGGGTTAAAATGGTGGTTGGACCTAAAATGAAGTTATATAAGGTATATTGGAGTGTATTATGATGTTTTACTACTATGAAAGGTTTTTTTATATTCTTAAATAAATATCAAAGGGTAAAGTGTTGCTAACAAGACTTATTAGGTCTCGATAAGCCTAAAAGAGGAGTAAGGGTTAATTGAGCTATGGCCAACTTAATGTATTGATTGATTCATGATTAAGGCATGATATTTTAATATAATAAGACTTACTCATGGATTAAATAAAAATATAATAATGTTTGACCAACTAAGAAGGATATGATCAAGTGACTTGTTTTAAAGTAAGGTAGTTCTGGCCTATTTGGTGCATGATTAGAGTGTGAGAGTAGAAGAGGGTAAGTGAATGATATAGATCATTGGTGAGAAGAATGATGTCATTCAGATAATAATATATATTTCATTAATATCTTAAAAAGTTTATTTATAATATTATTAAGGTCATAATACCTAATTGGGCCTTGGAGAGGGCTAGTTGAGTGAAGAGGGCTAGAAGCTAGTTTGAGAGGGATAGAAGTGAGTGAAGAGCTAAAGGAGAAGATCATCATCTATCATGTGAGATTTTTTGTTTTAATGTGATCAAGTCTATCAAGTGGATAATTTTTTTTGATTAATCTAGGGGGTTGGTGCCTCCTTGTAAGTGGGTGTTTGTTAAGGCTTAGTTAAGTTGGTACTGAGCTAGTTAGGGTTGGTGATCCATGTGAAGCGGGTGCCTCCCTAAAGATTGATATTTTTATTTAAGACTATAGTCAATTTTATTCATTAGTTTTTTTGGTTCCCTTTAGGGGTTTTCGATGTATATTTTGTGTTCATGTGTTTCATGATTTTATGATTTGGTGGTTATACTTGATAAGATGAACATGTTTGTTAGAATGGTTCATATATGATTAAGAGGAACTGAATTAATAGTTTTGAAATATAATTCACCCCCCCCCCCCACTCTTAGTAAATTTTATTTGAACATATCAAATATTTTTATCCCTCAATAAACGTTGTATTTATACTAATTTCAATAATGTATCAAGACTCCCATACAAGTATACAACCAAGATAAAGGTTCCCATGGGCCATTAATGGAACCTAAAGGTATAAAAAAAAATTGAAAAGGTATTCATTCAGGTAGTATGTCTATGAGGTGATAATGAGAAATCTTTGAATAAAACTTGATAATTTATAAGCTTGTAACCTAGTGTAGGAGGTAAAAATAATCCCTTTAAGGTCCAAAACACATTACAAGCCTTTACTATGTATTGTAAGTGAATTTGATGAGTGTAGGGGTTTATGAATTTTTTTGGCATTCTAAGGCCTTTATACTAGTTCCATGTAAATGATACAACTTATGTTTTATGAAAGCATGGAGGTATGGATTTAGGTTTATAAAAGGATTATAATTAATGAAGCAAGGTAATCAAATATTGAGGGAGTTGGAGCCTTATATGCTAAAAAAATGTGATCCTTAAGCATGATGTAGTATGTATAAGATTTCAAGGTATTTACAAAGTCCTTATTCTTGATTCTTAATACTAAAAGGAAGTATATTGAGATTAGGACAAAACACCTATAGTCTTATGGAACAAATGAAATATTTTAAAACTAGGTTCAAATTATTTAATGGTGAAGATAGAGGTTATGAGTAGGATTTAAGATCACTAATATTTATTCATTTGAGTTTTAGTGTTTTCATGATGATAAAAAGGTGAAGGTCTCAATTCCATCATCTTTCAAACATGAGAGTCACATTGTACAAGTCTCTTGACTAGCCCTTTAGGACTATGAGTGGTGTAAGTAGCCATTAAAATATTGATGGAGGTGTGGAGGAATTAAAAAAATTATCCCTTAAGTGTGTAACTTCCTCAATGGAGTGGTGGTCATGTAAATTCAAACCACATTTCCAAATAGGCATATGAGGTTTACTTCCAAGTAAACCATTCAACAATCTCTAACATGCATGCATGTGGAGATGGGTGAGTTAAGGTGATTAATTTAGGGGTTTACCAAGGATATATTATCCTTGAAAGAGCACACCCATCATTCATAAACATTCCTAAATACAAAAATGGCAAACAATGAGATCTCCTCTACCAATATGATGCCAAATTTCATTGAAGATATTCATAGGATCGGCCTAATGTGTTGGAGGGATTGTAATGATCCTATCATCCATGTCAATTTTATTACATAACATATATTAATGGATTAATAACAATAGTAATGAGATACTTTAGTGCTCTTTTCCTCTCTCACATCTCCATTTATTATATATAGGACTACAAATGACTTGTTCATTATCCCTCCTCTTGGGTAAGACAAAACTCTACACTTTTTTAGTCATGTAATGTTGGATTGATGCCTTATAATTCATAAAATATTGTATTATACTTAAAATACATGCATCTGATGTGTGTTTTATGAATTATTTATTTATTCTTGTATAAAGTTGTTTTTTTCTTGAATTATTGTCAAATTCTCTTCACCTTTTTATAAGAACACCATATTTTACAAGTTTTATATTGTGTATTATTATACTTATGAAGGAATTAGTTATTTAAACTCAATATTCTATCCTTTTTCAAGGTAGATGATGACCCCTCCTAGTTCTATTTTAGGTCTCATACCTCTATACAAAACACTTATGTAAGAGAGGTTCAACTTTAAGATTATGTATGAGAATTTTTAGTCCTTATAGGTCCTCTTTTACTATTGTAAATGAGTGAAATAGATATATAGACTTAGTGGATCACCTATTTTTATGGTTTATTCCAATTTATACTCCCTTTTCCATGATAAAAACATAATATTAGCTATAAATAGATCTTTTAGAATAGTTTTATACATGTAATTGATCTTAAATTAGGTTCACATAGTTTAGAAAGGAAGCCAACATTATTCATAGGTTAATTCCAAGGATCCAAGGTTACACACCTTAGGGATTTTCCCATTGTTGTAATTAGATTAATTGATTAAATGAAAACATGCAAGATCCAAGTGACAATAATTTTTGGCACACCCGATGGGATAAAGGTCCATAGGATGGAAAAATTAAGTTGAGGACTTGGTGTTAATCCTTAATAGGATACAACAATGAAGACACTTTAGAGACACCTTATAACTCCATCAATTTATAGTTCTAGAACAGCCCTACACTTTCATGCTAAAGGAAATAATGGATTATAAAAGAGGTACTAGTTTTTTATTTATTTAATTATCATTATCTCCTAAAACAAGAAGAAGAAAATTGTCAAGGTATCCTAAAAGAAGGGATAGAGGATATACAAAACCCTAACCAAGGGCTCAATAAACACCTCCTTTTAGTAGATTTACTAGATCAAGAGGGAGGTTGAATCCTATTCATCATATGGAAGCCCAAATAAATTAGTTATTTGTTGATTTAAATGTAGTCAACCATTAATCTATTCAAAAATATGATGACATCCTAGTTTTATCTCTTATGATCATACTTTTCTTCATTGGTGAGAATGCTACCACTCCAATATATCACATACAAGACATTACCAATTTATGTTCAATCCACAACATCACATAATAAAATGTGTCCATTAGACTTATTACTAACTCATTAAAAGGAAAGGATTTTAAATGGTATAGAGGGACACAACCTGGTAAAATTCATAGTTGGGATGAATTAGGGGAGATTTTACCAGCAAATTGAAGATAAGAGTGATCATCTTTCTCTTATAGAACAACTTACTACCATTAAGAGATACCCTCATGAATACATATTACATTTCAATTTTAGATTCAAAGAGACGTGGGATAGAATCCCACCCTTGGTGAAGCCTATTTTTAATACTACCTTCTTATACTACTTAAGGTATTTGAATAATGACATTGTTGTCAAGATATAATCCACATAAGGTAGTATGTTACTAGCTACATATGACATTGTCGTAAGGGCTGAAAATATCCTAATTCTAATGGGAAGGATTTCCCATATACATAAAATTCCATTATGTATTGAACCTCAAACCATTTAACCTAATTTGGTAGCCATTCCTATAGTAACAAACCATTGAATTACATCTACTTTCCCTCCCAATGAGATACATGAAGTTAAGATATTATTATATAGATTTGGGAATGAATTAGTAACCCTAAAAAGACAAAAAAAAAAATCGTTATATTATACCATATTAAAATTTCAATAAACCATATCAACATGACAATCAACCATACCAACCTAATAGGTAGCCTTAATAAGGCAATGCATAAGTTCAACACCAAATTACATCTGCTAAGCTTTTCAATAGTAAAAATATAATGTTGGCATCACTTAAAAATCCATTATACTTATGAAAAATAACCTAGTTTAGGATTATGAGTCATTATATCTCTATAATCATCCTCATAATCAAGCCACATGTTCAAGTGGAGTGATTAACCAGGATTTGATGGTCCAAAGTGTGTCACTTTCTCAAGGGAAATCAAGTGAACCAACTTCACAAAGAGAATAAGTGCTTGAGAAAACACAAGTTCAAGGTGAGTTAACTCTTTTGAATTTGAAAGAGAGTGAAATTTGTGCCATAAATTAAAATGAAACACCAAGAAAATAAAACACTATCGTATCCTACATCACAAGGATTAAAAGAATATCAATGGAGGGAGAGCCACATTTTAAAATTGGTCAAGTAGCTACTTCCCAAGCCTCTTGTGAAGCTACCCAAGAGAAATTAGATATTGATAAACCTAAATAACAATAATATTAGGTTTTTCAAAAGTAAAATCAACCACCAACCAACCAACATCAAAGATTAGAGATTATTGTTTCAAAGTTCTAGTGAAAAGGAGGATAAAAACCTGTCAACATAGTTGAGTAAATGAAGAGAACAAACCTAAATGTCATTATGTGGGAGGATATCTCCATTCATACTTCAATATAATTATTGAAATATGATTTAAACCACATTGGCCATGAAATAAAAGTAAGTAAAATATCTTTTCCTACTCACTAATGACAACTAAAAGAAGGAGATGGTGGCAAGATCAGTCAACCACTTCCATTATATATATCCTTGATTATTGGTAAGTACCTTTTACATAGTTGTATGATTGATTCAAGTGAAAGTATCTTAGTTATGCCTAAAATTTTTATTGACCTACTAGGTTTAGAGTACACTCTTATCACAAAATGAGTATCCAGTTAGATTGTATAATTGTCAAAACCCTTAAAATAATTAAGAACTTAAACCTTCACTACATGTTTTCCCAAGTCTCTCCATCTCCCAAGATGTTTCAATAATATACCTTACACATTATTTTTATATATGTATTTATAGGTATTTCATTGTAAATATGGGTGGTAATCTATCCTCATATTGGTCATGCATGCTACTTACAATTAGGTATGACTATAAAGTAACTATCAAAGTTGAGCCTATTACTAAAGACCACATTGAGCCATATTCTCCTAGTCCAACCCCATAAATTGCACCATGTACGATCAAGAGGATATTTTTATCCTTCACGAGACTAACACACATTTGGAATAGGTTCTAGATATATTACTTGATGTGTGGGAAAATGAGCACTATGGTTTTGATCCATATGATCATGTGAGGATAATGTATTAGGAACCTATTGCATCCTTGAATAAGAATATAATCTACCAAATTTTGTGAGGTCATAAGAGGATCTTGTAGGTATGTGTTAGCTATTGCTTTATGGTTTAAGGAGAATAAATGGTGTTGGTGTAAGTATTGTGTTGATATCCCCTCAAATAAATAAGTATTTTTTTTCATATAGGCTATAATTCAATAGTATTAACAATGTATTTGAGTATGAATCATTGATTTAGGTCCTCTAATTGGAAAAAAATGTAATAATATTTTTTCAAGTGTTTGGTGGTAGTGATCTAGTTATAAATTAGGTTGGAGGTCAAAATGCAATCAAGAACAACTTGTTGAAGGCCGAAAAGCATAAGGTGTGGTATCTCACTAAATGCTTTGATGCTTTGAATATTTAAGTTGTACCAAAAACATAAAATGTTGATCTTAATAGGATTGATATTATGGGAGATAAATACAACCTTCCCCATCATGTTTTGAAATATCCAAAATAACTTGTCAAGCTAGTGGTTAGACCTATAATTCCTAATTAAAATGTTGGTTGGCAAGTGTTTGAGAATGATGAGAAAATCATTAAATTTATACAAGAGGAGGTATAATTCTTAGACTAAAAATAAGATATGATTCAAGAGAAATATGAGGATAATATTATTTAGATGAAAGGTAATAAGTTACTTAATGTTTTGGTCACTTTATAAAGCATGTTCGATTTAGATGATCAACTCAAAGGTGATAAAAAGAACATGAGAATCAGTGATGATAAATATGAACCAATTGTTATCTCCAATGGTAAGATTTTGAATGATGGTAAGGTATGTACTTAATCTAAAAGAGAATATTTTATTTTTCTTTGTAATAGATATGATGACATAGTTGATTGGAGTTACTAAGACTTTAGAGGATTTGATCCAAACTTGGCCTAACACACTATTGATCTAGACCTGAATTTAAAACTAGTTACAAAAATCAAAGAAAAATGAACCCCAAGATTGAACCTTTGTGAGAAAAGAGATAAATAAACTCATAGGAAAAAACATTAAGCATTCTTCATAGGTGTCCAAGATAGCCCCAATTAGAAATAAAAATGGGGAGATTAGGCTATGTGTGGACTTTAGGGACTTGAATAGAGAATCCATTAAAGATCATTACCCCCTTCCAAATATGGATAAGATCCTTCAAATTTTAGTAGGGCATGAGGGGGTTTCACTCCTTGGTGGATATTTAGGATATAACTAAATACTTATGAAATAATGTGATCAATTCAAGATAGATTTTATCACCAAATGGGGTAACTTTGCTTATAGAAAGATGACTTTTGGGTTGATCAATGCTAGTGAAACCTTTCAAAGTTTCATAGATATGGAATTTATGGGCCTCATAAATTATATAATCTTGGTGTATATAGATGATATAATTTTTTTCTCTATGAATGCAAATAATGACTTAGATCACTTGAGGCAAGTATTTGATAGGTATAGAGAGTTTGGGGTGTCTTTGAACCCAATAAAATGTGTATTTATTGTCCATGAAGGTAAGTTGTTGGGTCATGTTATTTCCAAATATGGCATTAGAATTAATCTAGAAAGGGTAGAAGAGATCTTGGCTCTTTTACTTCCAATCCACAATAAGGGTCTCCAAAACTTCTTGGGTAAGATCAAATTTGTAAGAAGGTCCATTCTAAAAAAAATTACTCTTGTCAAACCTCTCACTACTATGATTAATAAGATCAATACTTTTAGCTAGTCAAGAGAGGGTAATGACAAATTTGAGTTAATCAAAAGGGCAATTTTTGAATCCCCTACACTCATGAACCCATGTTATCACAAAGAATTTATTATTTATGATTTTAGGGGGAATTAAATTATATAATCCATACTACTATAGGATAATAATGATCTAATTCAGCAACCCATTTCCTTATTTATTCAAGCACTTAAATATTATGAGTTGAGGTATGGTTTTATGGAAAATCAACTCCCTATTATCATAAGATAATTTAAAAATTTAAGTGCATGCTCTTAAATATAAAAATATATCTAATGGTTTCACACTCAAGAATGAAAGATTTACTATTGAACAAGGATATAGGTGAATATATACTTTGTTAGATAACTAAAGTCATGGGGTATAAAATTGACATCAAGGTCACCAATCTTGTGAGAGGAAAAGGATGATGTGAGTAGCCAGAAATACACCTATAATATTATAATAAGTCAATTTTTATACTATAAGAAGGCCAACAAGCTAATCATGAGGTTCCCTTTAGATGGAATATAGATATGGTTACCTTCTTATAAACTAGTAACTCTCCCCTTGGCCTTAAAAAATATCAAAGAAGGCATTTTATACTTTGATCAATTCCATATGTCATTATTGATGGTAAATTGATTAGAAAGGACATAAATAGAGTGGTTTTGAGATGCATAGAATTGAAACAAGTGGATAAGGTGCTAAAATAATCTTATGATGACCCATTAAGAGGTCATTTCTCTCTCAAAACCACTAGTATTAAGATTATGATAGTTGGATATTATTGGATAAATCAGTTTAAAGATGCAAATGTATGGGTTAGAAATTATAAAAAGTGTGCATTATTTATAGGAATAAAAAGATATTATCTCTTCCTCTTCATCCCATATAGTTAGATCAACCCTTCATAAAATGGGGTTTGGAATTCATTGGGATGATTAACCCACCTTAAAGTGCTAGTCACAAGTGGTCTTAATTGCCATAGATTACTTCACAAGGTGAACAAAAGTAGTGTCACTTATAGATGAAAATGAGACCTTAATATTAGAATTTTATAAAGGTATTATTACTAAATTTGGTTTTCCATATACTATTACATTTGATAATGTTATGTATTTTATTGAAACTAATATTAGTGAATGGGTAGTCAATTATGTCATTTATTTAATTAGATATTCTAATTATTACCCCCAATGGTAATGGCTTAGAAAAATATAAAACTAAGGCTATAATTAGGATTATCAAGAGGATGACATATGATAACGAAATGTTTGGAGAAGAAAATGGGTAGTAAAGCTACATAGGATATTCTTAGATATTTGTGCATTATGTATCCAGTTGTGTGCTATGTGTATTTTGTCTTATCCTCCATAACTTATAATAAATAGAAGATGAACACTCTCCTCTTTTGGTGTCAAAGTATGAGAAGAATGTTAATATTTAGAGACTATAAATGATTATAAATAAGTATGCTTATATAAAGAAGAGAGTTTGACCTTTGTTGAGATCAATATAAACTATTTGGTTATGGTTACATGTAGTATTTATTATGTTTTTTCCTTGTGTACACTATCATGTTTAATGTTTGGTTTAATCCTATCTAAATTACTTTGAATGTTCTATAAACATTAATGAATTATTGGTTGATCCTAATTCCTATCAAACACACAATAATTTATCTTTGTTATGCTCCTATTTTTCTTATTGAATATGAATTATCTACACTATCATGTTTACTTGAATAAGACTTAGGCATCCTCATCCTTAGCATGTTCTATTACATGAAGAACATCTGATAAAAATGATGTGGTGAGAATGGAAAAACTCATTCTAGAGGAAACTATGCTAAGATGGTTACTAGGGAAATGAGATAGTAAAACATGGTTAGACTAGAAAGTATGGAATTTTGTAGAAGAAAAATCTAAGAGGACTGGTCCTAGCACAAGAAAAATTATTCAGGAGCACATCTACAGAGAGATATATGATTTTTTTGGTGTGAATTACCTAAAGTACTAATTAACTAGCTAATAAGATTGGAATAATATTGCTTCAATCCCAGAATGATAAAGTGAGATGATGAAGAATGAAATGAAGATAATATGTGTGAAGAAGGTGAGAATAGTTAAGAAGTAGAATATATAGATGATATATGTAGTGTGTGGATACAAGAAAGGGTATTAACAAAAAAAAAGAATTACATAAAGAAATAGAACATAGACACAATTAAAATTTAGGTTCAATCATAGAATAAAAAGAAGTCATAGGAAATAACCATCCATCAAAAGAGCACACATCCCCACAACCTAATCTTTTATATTCTAGTATAAGCTTTCAACTAGGAAGACATGAAGACAATATTTGGTAAGGACCACTTTCTAAGCATGTGAATATTTGGGGTGAAAAAAATAAAACTAGATCAATTGGAAAGGCTTTTAATGCCATAGGATTAGTTGAGATATATCAAAGTAAATAAGGAATAATAGATAAATAAAGCACACAAAATAACTCTCTTAGTGTGAAAAGTAGTACATAGCTAGGACCACCTAGAATGAAAAATCCTCTAATAATAGTTGTGTAATAGACTCCATCCATACCAATTAACATGATGGGACATCAAGGATTATTCATAAACTTATCCATATATGATGGTTCTATAGATCTTAAATAGTACATGGTAACTTTCAAGATGAGATGGAAAGCTAAGGGCATCACTAATGAATCTATGAAAAAGTGTTAGTTAGTAGGAGAACTAGATATAAGAACACTTGAATTCATATATAAAAGAGATGGTCAGTAGGAAAGTACAAAATACATTGATGATTGGCTCATTGCATAATTCAAGATAAAAAATTGCACTAGTTAGACTATATAGGACCTAAAGAAGATAAGGAATAATTTTGGAGAATTAGTCTATGACTATGGCCACAAATTATTTGATGTGATAAATAAGGTAGAATTTGATTTAATAGATAAAGACAATGTTTCATGGTTCAGCAAAGGAATGCACTCTAGAATTAGGTTTGCACTGTGTAAATGCAATATACTATAAATGCAGATGTCATAGATGTTGCTTTGTGGGTAGAATAGATTGAGGACTATGGAGAAGACCCTATTTCCAATTCCAAGATTTAAAATACATTATAGTATTTCATGAAAATAATAGAGCAATACCATGAATCATATAAGCCTAAATTGAACCTATGGTATATGGAGTGTGAAAAAGGACATCATAGAAATGGTCATCTTAATGTAAAGATATAATTTTGTGAACTCTATCAAGTAGTGGGGCATGCCATAATTCAATGTCATCTCATACAATATTATGTCAAGAGTCTACAAAATATATATTGTAAATTCTGTAAATCAAACAATCATGATTAAAATAACTATTAGGATTTATAGGATATCAAGGAAGGCATCACCATAAATGTATTTGCCATCACTGTGTAGCAAATGTCCTCAGTAAAACAAGCAACTCTACGCCCATAGGTTGATAAAAGTTGTGTGACCCAAACAAGTCCACAATGGATTCTTAGTTTGTCATATTATCAATATTAATGTTTGGTTGGATGGATCCCTCCTTCATTGAGTTGGACATATCCATCTCTATAGTATCATTATGCATCTCCCTAGAGCTTAGTCATAACATAGTAGTAATAAATGAATTAGACCCCACCAACTATGCAACAATAATTTAGAATTAGAGATAATAATCAACATCACCAACATTAGAATATTGTGTAGTAATAAGGAGGATATAGAGGTGGATATTAGTCCAATAGAGGACAATATCAAGGCATATATAAAGGAGGATACCAAGGAGCTAGAGGAAATAACTATCAACAACCTCCTCTATAGTTCTACATATGAAAAGAATACAATCATGTCTAATGAAATTGCTTCATGAATCCTCAAAGATAATCATAACCATATTGTGCATACTATATAATATTTAACCATCATGACATAGAAGATCACCCTATCTTAGAGAAGTAGAGAAAGGACAAGACCATTGAAAATGAGAATATGGTGAGTGTGTAGCCTAAAGAAAATGTGTTTTTGAATACTATTACATGACAATAGCATGGAGACAAAGGTTTACCTCCACTTGACATTCCTCAAGATTAGGGAATCCAAAAATCTAAACAATATAAGTACCCATATAGAGTTACATAAAATGGTCTCATGTATGAAGCTACATAGATGGTCAAAAACATCCAACATAAAGTCACCATCGAAGGAGATGCTACATAAATAGATGCACAAATGTATGGCCAAATCATGTACATTATGCATCAATTTTGAGTTCATCTCTACACTCACAAATATTCTAAGACTTTTAAGCACACTATATAATGAATACATCTCACAAAACATCACAAACCTAATACATAATCTACTAGAGTGTGCATAAAGTGGGAATTAAAAAATGAAGAAGATGGTCTAATACATCAAAAAAAAAAGAATCCCTAGGTTTTTGACATATACATTGACATTGAGGTTATTGGTTATGATATTTTGAATTCTATCTTTAATTTCAAAAGCATAACAACATTGACATAGAGCCAACCAAGGGAGGCACTTTGCCATGGGATTATTTGACATTGATGTACACATCAACATTTACATAGATGTAACTAGGGAAGGCACTTTGTCATGGGAAAATCCTTCATATATCATTGGTGACCTAGACACACATATCCTCAATTGGGCCTAAGGTGATCATGAACTTTGACCAATATGAATGGTCTTTGTACATCAATGATAACTTCATATGTACTATGCAACTGAGGACATCAATGAGTTTGTTATGCACTTACAAGTTAATATATTGACTATCAATGAATGGGTCAGTGCTATAAATTATTCTCTAAAAGGATTTATTATGACATGGTGGGAAACTCTCCAAAATGGCTAGCTTAAGTGGGATGATGCCTGCAAGCTCATGATCAACAAGTTTTAGCTACCATAGTTTATCTATAATAATTGGACATTTTTCAAGAAGGTGAGTTTAATGAAATTAATATACATACATTTTTTGAGGCTTGGACTAAGGAACATGTTTTACCAAATTACTAGGTTCATATTTTCCACTATACACTTGTTCCATTACCAGTAACATGGTACATGCACCAAGAGCGCAGAAGGGAGACAAAAAATTAGGAGCAAGTCCAAAGTGATTTTATTTAGACATTTTTATTTGAAGATGAAAATCCTCTAGTTCATAATATAATATAGAAAATAAAACAATTCTTATGCCATGGATGTGCACAATACTTAAGCACCACAATAGAATCCACTACACAGGAGAACATAGCCTCTGATCTTAATTCAACACTATAAAGATACAAAGTTTCTAAGAAAGAAGAAGAATCCCTAATGTAGCCATGTCACTGAATACAATATGAAATAGAGGAAATTGAAGATTCTAATTTTGATGGTGATCTAGATTTGAATGATTTATTTTAACCTAAATGACCTATAGAACCACTCACAAACATTGACATAGAACTTATTGAAGAAGACAAACTATGCAGCATCTAGGAATGGAAATGTTGGATATAGGAATTTATAGATGAATAAAATCAAAATATTTATCATCATCCCATAAAAAATCATGTTACAAACATTAGAACATAAGAGGTTCCAAAATTGGAAAATATAGATGACTATTGGATAGAAGCTGAAGTCTCTAAATCTCTACAACTTTTGAGGGATTATCAAGTTGTCCTTCCTACTATATTATCATAGGTTTGAGGAGTTTATCCATCTCTTGGTGAGATTAATATTGAACTAAAGGAGTATGCATGACCTATAAATAGGTAGGCATATAATCTCAATTCAAACATGAAGATGAAAGTAAAGGCTAAATTGCATAGAATGCAGGATGCATGAATAATATATCTAGTTGAAAGTGTAGATTGGATAAGCCCCATGGTAGTGAAGCTAAAAATGATAGGTGAAATTTGAGTATGTGTGGATTATCACATTTTGAATGATGCTTGTGTCAATGATCCATTCCCAATTACATTCATAGACAAAGTGTTGGAGTCTATTGTAGGACATAAGTCTATTCTTTCATGAATGGTTTCAACAGATATCATCATCTACCGATTGTAGAAGAAGATAGAGATAAAATGAATTTTGTATTGGAATGAGGTTATTTTTCATAAAAAATGATGCCTTTTGGCATTAATAATTCACCTATGGTGTTATCTTGTGTAGTGGTTACAACATTTAAGGATTTCATTTATGACTTCCTAAAAGTTTACCTTAATGATTGGCCAATCTTTTTCTTATTCAAAAAACATTTGTCTAAGCTACATCTAATGCTAGAATGATGCCAATATCTATGCATCACTTTGAATTTTAATAAATATTTATTTTTTAAACCCTTTCATTTTTTTGTAGGACATGTAGTATGCAATGAAGGATCTCTAGTAGATCAAGTGAAAACTATAGTAATTTTGAATATACCTTCACCCATCAGTTCTAATGAAGTGAATTTTATTTTGGGACATACATGATACTATCATAAGTTCATCAAAGGGTATGCATATATTTCATCTCAATTATAATACTTACTACACAAAAATGCAAAGTTTATCTAGACTATAAAATGCCAAGTAGCCTTCATTGAGATGAAACAAAGATTGGTTATTGAACCCATACTTGATTTTTCATAATGGAGCAAACATTTTCACATACATGTAGATACTTCAAGTATCATAGTTGGTGTTGTGCTTATGTATCTATTAAATAGTGGAATCAACCATATGATTCATTTTTATAGTAGAACACTATCCACCAAAAATAAAAACTACACAACCACTGAGCAAGAAGCATTAATCATCATGTTTGTACTACAATAATTTTGACATTATTTGCTTATGATGTCATTAAAAGTCTTTAATAAGCATCAAGATCTAACATAGCTTATCAAATTTATGATGCTAGTATGATTCATATCTCTATGGTTTATTTTGTTTCAATAATTTCAATTCCACATTAATGTCAATCCAATAAGAGAGAACATGGGCCTAGACCATCTCAGCCACATTCCTAATGGCAAGGAATGAAAAGAATTATAAGATTAATCTCATGATGCTCATCTCTTCTATGTTTCTATGATTCCTACAAATTTCAAAGTTATATCCAAATTCCTTGAATAATGATTCTTCCTTATGAACTATCAAGAGCATGATAGGAAGTAATTTGTTACTAGTACCCTACCATATACCATCATTAACGGGATTTTGTATCACTTGGGGAAGGACAAAGTCCTACAAAAGGTTGTCATAGAATATGAATGATCTCAAATTTTTTAGGAGGCACATTAAGGAATATTGAGAGGATATTTTTTAGGATATTCTATAGCTAAAAAGATACTATATAGTGGGTTATGATGGCCAAATGTTTTCTAGGATACACAGAGTTACACAACATTGTGATGTCTGCCAACATATGGGTAAACTAGTACAAGAAGATGAAATGCCTTTGCAACCTTTATTATCTGCGTGTCCTTTTGAAAAATTGGGAATTAACTTTGTTGAACCTATTAACCCATCAATAAAATGAAATAAATAAAGGTATATCATCACTATGATGGACTATTTTACTAAGTGGGAAGAAGTTGTTGCAACACCAAGATGTAGTATGAAGGATGCAGTAAATTTTTATATGAAAACATCATTGAAAGGTCCAAATTACCTATAAAATTATTTATAAATTGAGGAATGCACTTTATAAACAACACCATCAAGGGTATAACTAAGGAATTTATGATTTCTCATCATAAAATCATTGTGTATCATCCACAGGCAAAGGGACAAGTTGAAGCTTCCAACAAAGTGTTGGGTAAAATGCTAATAAAAATTTGTGATTTAAAAAGAAATGCCTAGGAAGATCACATTATTATAATTTTTTGGGCATATCACATACATTACAAAAGATCCATTAGGTTTAAACCATTTTAATTAATGTATGGTCTTAAAGTAGTCATGCTGATAGAATACCTAGTGCCTAGTCTATGCATTGCCATGGTCATGGGAATAGGAGATCATGAGTCTCTTACTAAAATACTCCTTGAAATAAATAAGATGGATGAGTATAGATGTAGAGAAGTATAGAAACATGAAGTTAACAAGTAGATCTAAAAATCATGGCATGATAGTAATTTGTGCTAGAAAAAATTTCATAAAGATCAACCAATCTTACTATATGATAGTCATTTCAGAGCATTTTTGGGCAAGTTACAAATCCAATGGAAAGGCCCATATATTATCCATGGCCTAACACAACAAATAACTATGGTTTTAATATATCTTAGGGAACTATGTTATTAGGGTAGGTAAATGAATGTAGTCTTAAGCCCTACCACCAATAGCTAGTTGATCTCATTATGTAATGTGAGTGGGTACTGAGTAGCACCATGTAGATTAGGATTTCCATATTTTTGCATGTTTTGTTTATTTATTTTATATTTTTGTTTTTTTAGATGATCTCTTTTACATCTAGGAATCAAAATACCAAGCATTACATGTGTTATCTATCCACATAAAGATCCACATGTGCCATCGATAAAGTCAAAAAGGAATGATTGAAATAAATTAAGTCCAAGAAAGGTATAAACATGCCCCATCACCAAGATATCCACCAAATAATGGTCATCCACCAAAATTAAATGATAAATCTAAGGGTTGATTTACATGATCTTAAAAAAATAAATTTCTCATAAACATCATCTACTCATACCCCTTCTGTGGACACCAAATAACATAATAACATAACTCCAGACATGCACCAATGACTAACTACATTAATGGTTAGATTAGATACAAATTTTCCACATCCACCATTACATTCTTCATAAATGGATATTTAAGTGTGAAATTAATTTAAAATATAAGAGGCACCAAATATATAAATCCTAAGTTTGAATACCAAGTCAACATTTGATCCCTGTGCATATTTTTCCCAATCTACAATTGTCAAGATCCAGACTTGTTTTCTTGTACAAAGAGCCAATAGTATATAAATTATTTCAATTCACATTAATATGGATACTTCATAGCTAATCAAGGCTCCCACAAATACTCAAAAATATGCCATGGGAATCAACATTGCACTCAAGAAAACTATGTTTAATGACCATAAATCATTTGAATACCTTTACCAAGTAGAATAGAAACTATTCCATCTAGATCCTTTTGATGTTTTGAAATCACTCGCTCTTGTGGCTTCCCACCATTTCCATAATTTATATGTTGTGTGTCTACTATGATTTCATACCTTTGGTGACTTGGGGGAGATTATCCAATTATTATTAGGCTAATAAAATGATCGTAACATCTATTTGGGGATGGATGTGACTGTTGTAATCAATACGTAAGTCATGGCTTGAGTTTTGGGCATGTTTGCACATGGAGATTCCATGGATCCAGAAAAGATAAAAATGTACCCCATAATGCAAAAAAATTTGGATTTATATGTGTGGATCAATATAGATATTCTTATTGATTAAATCCTAGATGTGATAGTGCACATCCTCATGGAGTGCATTACCAAAATATTTTGGTAGATGACCAAGTCTACCATGCAAGTACTGAAAGGAGTCATGGATATCACCTAATAAATGATCCATAAAAATGAATAATTAAAATATTTAGAGTAATTAGTCCAAGAGTTACTCTTTAAAATCAAGAAGTGTCTCACCTCACCAAGGTAGGCATTTTAATACTAGTTCCTAATATTCCTACTAAGTTTCATGCAATGAAAGCCATCAAAGGAAGAAGTGCACCATGATATAAACTATTAGCCAGTGTATAAGTTTTAAAATATCATTTGTATGTAGGATCATGGAGTCCTAAAACATGAATGAATGTTTAAAATTAGTGGGATGAGTGCTTAGAGCTCATTTCCACACATCCCCTAGTGGCACTTGGTGTCATGCAATACCTAGGTCAGCATGTATTTGCTAGCATGGGATGTTTTCATCAACATATATTTTTTAACAAACTAACCCTTTTAACCTCTCCCATTCTTCATAACAATGGACATGACATATGCTAAAATAGCTTGATTGAAAGAATTTGTATCTAGGCACATGACTCCTCTTTAATCAATACCACCTAGTGTAGTCATCCCTACCAGACAATAATCAAAAGAAAAATCCAACTCAAAGTTGTATAAAGGAAATCACAAAGTAGAACAACATTTTACATCCCTTGATTTGAAATGAAATATATGTAGTACAATAACTTGGGTCAATGACCTAAAGTTGCCATAAATCATTGGCTCATGTGACCTTCCAAAGATGGGCAAGGATGAGCAGGAAGTTTACTAGGTCATGATTGTAGACATGGTAGGATAATTTTAATGATAAGGAGGTAGAAAAATAATTATTCTTATAAAAATATGTACACATAATTCAAGTATGGAATTAGGTTCCCCTAAAATTATGGCTAGATCTTCCAACTTTCCCACTATCCATAGTTTTTGACACCATCTAAGAATAAGTACAATAGGTCCAAAACAAAATTGATTTCTTCTAGCCTCAACCTATATCAACATTTGTAACCAAGGATATCTTTGCATCTCTTCTAGAAATTCCACCTAAATCACTTGTGCATAGACTATGAACAAGGCAGGTGGCATGGGTCTCATCTATATTGGAAGAGCTTACATTTAGAAAACCAATTACTACATATGAAGCAAAACCTTCCACTTCATCTATTACACTACCACCAAAATGCATACTGGTCACACTTAGGAGGAAGGAACACGTTTCTAGCTCAAAAGTGCACCCAAGTGATTCATATCCATCACCCTAGGTATAAGAGGTGGAAGATATCACACTGGAAAACCCAATAAAAGGGGAATAATAGGCCATAATGGAAAAATTAGCTCATGTAATACAATGATGAATGAGGAAGGAGGAGAAGAATAGGAATAAATAATAAGTGTAACAATAAAAAGCCACATAACAAGCTCAAGAAGTTGACATCACATAAATGACCAAGGACATAGAGATTGATACACAAAAGGACATGGATATGGATAAAAAGGCACAAGAAGTGTCTGATGTAGTATATAAAATGCAAGAGGAATAAGAGAGGAAGGAAAAGCAATAAGAAATTGTTTCCAAAGTGAAGGCAAAGGAAGAAGAAAGGAGAAAATAGGATGTAACGTCCCAAGAATAATAAGCCAAGGAAGATGTAAATTGTACACATCAATAGGTAGAGAAAGCTATGAGGGAAAAGGTGGAAGAAGATGACTACCTATAGGAATAACAGGCATAGGAAAAACCTTAAGCATAATCACAAGTGTAGGACAAAGCTACATAAGAGCAAGCCAAGGCCACAACCTTAGCAGAAGAAAAGAAGAATAAAAAGAAGAGGAAGAAAATAATAAGGAAGAAGAAGAGAAGAAGAATAACAAAGAGGAATTAGATAAATATAAAAATTATTTGGAGGCCCAAGAGGAATAGTAAAAGTTACAAGATGTGTAGTAGGAAATAAAGAAGGAAAAGGAGGAGGAGAAAGCCAAATGCAAGCTAGCTAAAAATGTTTCATAGCAACCTAAGTTTGTAGTAGATGGTACAATATAAAAGTAACAATCATCAACAAAACCTCATGTATAACCAAAGAAGTCCTCATAGAAATAAGCACCAGTAACCACACAATTAGGTTTATAACTACTAGATCTACCACTAAGAGGTGGTTGGTTATTAGATGTTCCCATAGTTGGTGTTTGATGTACCATGTTCTTACTCCCCCTTGCCACTATGCCATGTCGAGACCCTAAAACATCCATAAGTATGTTGGCCACACTCCTAGTTAATTAGGAGGCTTCCTTAGATGTCTCTCAGCTATACATGAAGAAAAAGTTGGAGGGTATAATATATTTCCCTAAATTGATTGCACAAAAGGCTACCTCCTTGGAGCAAGAATAAGATCAATCTAAGGAAGAGAATGTGGATCTCAAATCCCACCTTCATGAAGTAGCCAAGATGATTCAATACACCTACCTAGACTTGGTCACTCAATTAATTAGGGACCAAGTGATGTGTGACTAGTGCAAGCTTAAGACATTGGTCTCAAAGCTCACTAAAGAATGGTGAACAACCAAGTAACTTCACATAGTTGGTACACTAGGCTAGAGTATGAAGACTTAGGTAGCTACATTGATAAAATTATTGGAAGAATACCAGAGCATGTCAGATATTACAGCCATCTAAACACATCATGTCACATGAAATCTATTGGATTGGAAATAAAACCTTGATAACTCTCTCGCCAACTCCAAGATAGACTTCACTATAGCTACAACTACTAAAATAACCATGGATAGTCAAACCATATCAAAAAATGAGAATAATAGATCCCTTTATGATTCATTCAATACCATGGATAAAAATTTATATATACTTCTTGACTAGTAGAGTTAGCTTAGTCATAATTCATTTACAAGTCTCTAAGATGAACACCATGCATATAAAATAGAGCAGTTGAGTGGAGAAATACAAATGAAGGTCAACAATACCTAGGTAGCCATGAGCATCACTGAAGACTTGGACTTGAAATAAGTCATTAGATATCATGAAGTGATATTCATCCTATTTCACATGGTCCAAGAAGTGATGATCAATTGGCATACTTACAAAAGTGACCCAGCTCCATTCTATAGTAAGGTGGCCTAGATTATTAATGTTATAGTCTACAAGCCACTATCCAAGCTCCAACAAGTCATCACATAGTGTAAGGCTACATAGTCTAGGTCTAAGGATCCTATTGGCTAGTCTTCTTCTACACCAATGCCCCCTCCTTCAAGTTAAGTACTTTGCTTGGTTCAATTTTTGAAATTTCATAAAACAATTTTATATTTGAGAATGATTAGTAAGATAAGTGGGGTTAGGATGGTTGAAAACCCATAAAGGGTGGCCACCTAATTACACTAGATTTTTTTATAATTTCAAGGGTGGAAGTTTGGTATGCTACTTAGTTGAAAACCCAAAAGGGTGGTTAAGTAGTGCATAAGAGTTGAAAACTAAAAATGGCACCTTGAGAAAATACTACAACTCTTACTAGTCTAACCAGTTCTTCAAATTATGCCCTACATGCACAGTCAAATGATCATGTGACATTACTTATGATAAGACAACATTTAAGTTTAAAAAAGTGTTGGGACAAGAAAATGGATATTAAAGTTGTGTAGGATATTCTTGGATATTCATGCATTATGTATTTAGTTATCAGCTATATGTATTTTGTCTTATCCTCCATAACTTGTAATAGATATAAGATGAACAATATAATATTTTGGCACCAAAGTATGAGAATAATTTAAATTTTGGAGATTTTTAATGACTATAAATATGTATACTTTCATAAAGAAGAGAGTTTGGCCTTTATTGAGATCAATATAGACTACTTATTTATGGTTACCTATAGTATTTCTTATGCTTGTTCCTTATGTGTGATATCATGTTTAATGTTTGGTTTAATACTATTTAAATTACTATAAATATTCTATAAGCATAAGTGAATTATTGGTTGATCCTAATTCCTATCAAACACATAATAATTCATCTCTATTATGATTCTAATTTTCCTATTAAATATGAATTATCTACACTATCCTATGCACTTGAATAAGACTTATCTATCCTCATCCTTAGCATGTTTTGTTGCATCATAAACCTCTGCTAACACCAAAGAATTTGGTACACCAAGTTAAAAACAACATTATGAGATTATAGGATAATCCATAAGAGGGTTATTGGTAACTCCCATTTAGAAGATAGTCTAAGGAAGAGAAGCAAGGTTTTCTTTTTCACAATCTCACTTAATAGTTATAATTAGTGGAAAATTATTCCATAGTAGAGATATTAGCATAGTTAGTGGAGTTGGACGAGACTAGGAACCATGAAATGCATAAAATGGAGTTCCATAAAGATTAAATAAAGAGGACATTTGATAAGAAGGTTGCTAATAAGTGTTTCAAAGAAGGATATCTAGTGTTTAAATGAGATGAGGATAAAGCAAGGGCTATAAAAAACACAAAGTTTTATGCCATATGGAGTGGTCCCTACATCATAACCAAATATAAGTAATTCAATTCTTTTCATCTCTCAAATCTGAATGGAAAGGAGTTCTATATCCCAGTCAATGAGATTCAATGCAATCATATTTATTGGATTCATTTTTAGATGTTTGTACATAGTAGGTTAGCTATTTTCATTCTTAAAAGTGTAACTACACATTGTTTGTTGAGTAGTGTAGCGTTTTTTCTCATTATTTTAAGTGACATTTCATAGTTGTTATTAATCTTTACTTCTTTATTTTGGGTGTTGGAGGCAATTTTAAATTCACTAAAAGGCTGGTCTACCATATTGTAGCTATGATCTCACTTTCAAGAGTGATTTGTATTGAATGGTATGTGAATCTTGTGCCCAATGAATGATTAAGGATATAATATCCCTATTTAATAGGAAAAGAGCCCACTGAAGTCACTAGAATGCTAACTATTCCAGTCACCTAGATATCTTGATGCATGACATACATGTGATAAAACATTTTTCTACTAAGATTAGTTGAGTATATTCTTTGAAATAGTCAAATGATGATTATGATATCTCAAGAATAGGTATGTTGAGTTCTTTGAGGTTTTTTGAACATCTAATCCATTATGATAGATCAAATAATAATTTGTTGAGGTCATGGGTTGGTATTAGTCCTATAGGAGGCCTATTGGTGTGGGTTTCAATGTAAATGTTTATAAAAAGTCTTGTATAAGGAAATATTAATCTTGTGAAATCTAACATTTCATGTCTAAATGCATTGAAACTACCTCTCAATGAAAGATATCATTAGAAGGTATAATAGGTTAGTCCTAGGGTCAAATTTTCCTATCTAATAATTGAGAACACGAAATATTTTTTAAGTGTAAAAGGCATCAAAAGAGTCCCAAGGTTAATAATTTATGTCATGTTATCCTTGTAGAGGCATATTCCATTACTTTTCAAAGTGAAATAGGGTAGAATATCTTTAAAAGTACATATGAGTTCATAAAAGGTTCAAGGGGTCTAATCTTTTAGGTTGTTATAATCTTCAAAGTTGGTCTTAAGGACACTCTTAATGTCATAAATACATCAAAAGGTCCAATTTGAATTCATTAGGTAATAAAAATAATGGAAACTATATACACATAATATTTTTAACTTTTATCAAATACTAACACTTTACATCTTGTAAGAACCCCTTGAGATTCAATCTCTCTAAGTGTAAGCCATAAGGGGTATACTAGGAAAGGGGTGGATAGACCATTAGTGATTTTCAAGATTTTTGTCCCTTATTTTCATCTATTACCAATCTAACCAACTCCTAAAAACCATTCCCTAATATATTAATCCTCCTTTGCACATTCTTCAAGTTTTTTCCACTCTCCATCCCTCTTTTCCTCACCTTAAGTCCCTTTTTTAAATCAGCTATGCTAGGTCTATTAGGTTGACTCTATATAGATTTGGGTGATTTTCACTTAGGAACTAGTTTGGAATTTGGTCGACCTAGTGAATAATTATCCAAAATTTGGGTAAGTTGACTGGGTCAACCCTATCGGTTAAGATTTTTAAAAGGGTTAAGGGTGTAATACACCTATATATACAATATTTCATAATTATTTCAATATGTAATCAAGATTTATTATTCACTCACATTTATTTACAATCTGCTCTTCCATCATCCTAATTGAGGAGTCTTAACTTAGGGTTTCTACTTGGAGAATCAAGTCTTGTGGTTAAGTATTAGATGCTTTGGCATTTCTTAGTGATCCTTACAAACCACATAAACATCTTGTGAATCCCATTTTTATAAGGGAGATATTGAGTCTCAATGGGTTCATCATTTAGGTAAGTATTCTCTAACATTGCTCCTTTTTTTAGTAGATAAAAGTACCATAAGTATTGGATTCAAATATTATTAATCTTCATGTTCCATGTATTAGGGTCTTACTCATACATATCTTAATTTATATTTTCCTATACATGTTTTGATTGTTTAATAACCCCTAATACTATTCCACAAGCTTTGGTGAGAACTAGATTAGATTTTCTTTACTACTTATTAGTTTAGGTGAAATATCAAAAATCAAGACCCCTTTAAGGTTATTTCATGATTGTGTTAGATTAGAGGCTTTGGAACCATCCCTAGTATAGTGTAAAGTATATTATATCCCCATATTGGTCATGTTCTCACTTAATAAAAGTATCCCTAATCAAAAGTGTATGGTATGATCTATCTTCTTTGAGTCAGGATTGATTTATAGAGATGATGCATTTTTGATTTCATACATTCTGATGAACCCAATGTGAATCTAAACCTTATAGGTTTTTATTCACTTCATAATTTTATTTTTCATATATTTGCAATGATGGGTCAACTTTATTAACATATTACTAACTTTGTGTGTAGGTTTAACACATAGTCACATCAAAATGACTTTGTTCTATTGCACAAATTTTCTAGAATCCTAGTTCAAACTACTGGGTCAACTTAGTTGACCCTATATATTTTTAGGCATCAAATTTAGAATTATAAGTTGAGCCAATAAACCCTATACATTTTTAGGCTATCAATAATAGGTTTCTACAAAGCTTGGTCGACCCAGTCAACATAGTTAGTAGAATTTGAAAGTACAAATCATAGTTCTTCAACAACAATTTAATTTTTCTTTGCATCCTCCAACCCACCAAGGTTCCTTTCTATCCTTCTCTCTCATTTATTATAGTTATAGTTTTCATATTGTGTATTCTTTAAAACTACCCCCATATAGCCAACTAGGTCAACCCTATTGATGCAATTCTATATTTTATGTGTAGTTTGGAAAACTAGGTTGACTCTATTCATGTAGTTCACTTTTAGAATTTTTGATTTTGTGGTATAGAGGTGATGTTGTTGACCATATTTTATATTATTTACATACATTATCAACTAAATTGACGTTTTAATATGTTTCAAATTTTGAATTAACCCTTATATGCTAGTAATTAGATCACACTTTCATTTCTTATTGTTTGTGTGCTTAGAATAGATCACATAGTCTAATTAGGTGGTTTTCAATATACCATTTATTTTCACTATTTTATCTTTTATTCACACACTACCAAATCACAAAATCTTAAAATGCATTTTTAACAATTGTTTACCCAAGGCCTACTTGGATTTTTTCACCAAGGGGGAAGCCAACATGGTTTTATGGCCAAGTATAAACACATGGTTAATGGTATAGTTTGGATAACTACCTGACACCCTTATCACTATAGTGTGTGAAGTGAGGGGGTAATACCCAATACCAATCATGTACCATTACCAATATAGATCCCTTTCTTCCCAAACATCTTGAAACCATATTTAGATTATTTTTTAGTTCCTTTCTTAAAACCAATTTCTTATCAAATTTAAAGTTATACTCTAATAATATAAAAACATTCAAGTTAACCACTTAGTTAAATTTTAATTTTGATGTTGATTTCTTATTCTTTTACTCAACTATATGTTGTATTGAAAAAACTTGCATTAGCCAACATTGGTGTAAGGTTTTGTGTTATGTGCCTTAATTAGATCAACCTCATTGACCTAATTGATTGTGTGTTTCCTTTCATTTCTTTCTTTAAAAAATACTTGTATAAAATTTATTATTTCAATACATAGTCATTCTTATCAACATAGTCTCTTACAAACTATCTATTTTCCCCTACTTACTTTATTAGGTTGACCTTGTCGACTCTAAATAGTTTTTAGACCCTATCTTTTCTGCTAGGTCAACCCAGTTAACTCTATACCTTTTATACTTTATTTTTTTACCAACCTAGTTCTCTATTTCTCATTCTTAGCATTTTGTTCATTTATCTCAAGCATAACGTCCCCTATAATAATCTTCTTAAACAACTTAAATCTATTTAGACACTATATGGGGTTCTCTTTACTTCTTATCTTTTCATATCTTTTCTTCCTCTTTTTAGTTATTGGGGCATCTTGTGATACCCACCCACACATTACTCTATCCTTCGGGAATATTGAAATGCGCACCCATATATTATTTAAAAAATTTTGCCATATTAAAATTCCCATCCCTACATCCTATTATCCATTGGGGCATCTTATGATGCCCATTCTTAGTCTACTTGGTATCATACCAAACTAATTTAACTTCAAGAAACCTTCAAAGACACAAACTTGTCTCTCACATTCTCATCCTTGATATAATTTTTATTATAGGATCCTTCAATTCTTTTCATGTTTTCTATCCATATCTATCTAAACAAATTATAGGTTACTTACATGGGTCTCTCCTTCTATAATAGTTCTCTCTTATTACAAACCTTTACTCCTTGTTTGGTCTTTTGGTTACCCCTTTCTCTAATGAGTTGTATTATAAAACGATGGATAGGACCTGTTGTCCCCCAAAAAATGTCTCTTTTTGGGACAACGTGTGAGCCATTTTGGTCCTACAAGACCAAATTTGCCTCTTCCCTTTTCAAAACTTCTTCTGAGATTTCCAATTCCTCACTTTTCAAGATTTTTTAGAAATCTACATACTCAACATGCTTGAAATTAGCAGGTTTAACTATTTTAATGGCTTCTTCAGATGAGTTCAATCAAAAGGGGCAAGTTTCCAACACTTGGGCATTTTCAAGATTGGTTCAATAGCTTGGTTCAACCAAAAATGGGCTCATTGGAAAGCTTCTAAGCAAAGATTGAACTGTTGAACCTTAAACCACTTTGGTTCAATGGTTTAATGGGTTCAAGGTTCACCATCATTGACAGGGTTAAAAGAGTTAAGTGCTTCAGCCAGATTGGACCATTCAGTGACATCAGTAGGACACTCAACTACTTTGGTAAGTTCATTAGCTTTTTAAAAGACTAATCTTCAAGAAAGGAAAGAACTGTTGAACCAAAGTTTGTTCAATCGGTCAGTTTAATCAAAATGGTTCAAAGGAGCACCTTGAAAAGAATGAGTCAAGAAAAAGCCAACACATGTTGTCTATCGAGCCCCATTGCACTTTGTTTCTAATCACAGTAGAAGATGCCACCTATCCCTGCTAAAGCTTGTCAGAATCCACCAAGTGTCATCTACTGGGACACTATATACTCTACCCTCAAGAAGTCAATAAACATGTCATGTGTCCCTTGCAAAGTTCAATAGAAGCTGACAAGTGTCAATCTCTACAATTTCTCCCTCCTACTTCTTGTTTTCATAAAGACTGTGGTGGACCCCCAGTGATCTACCAAAGGAAGTTGAACATGCCATGTGTCATCATCCACTTGACTCTCCAAAGACAAGCAAAAGCTGACATCTGTTCATTTATAACTCTATAGAGAGTGACATGTGTCTGCATCTAAGTTTTGAACAAGTTTCTAAGCTACTCCTAAGCATTTTTTTAGAGCACAACGGAGACTGCCACGTGTTATCATCCACGTGAATCTAAAACAAGTCTTGAGTGTTTTCAAAGGCTGCTAAAGTGTAGTGGAGACCACCATGTGTCATCCTCTGCAAGATTCTCAAGAGGTAAGTGGAAGCTGCCACCTTTTCAATTATAACTCCATGGAGAATGACAAGTGTTTGTACCCACAATTCTAAGTTTCTAATAGGTTTCAAAGCCTCTATTAATAAACATTTCTTAGATTCCCACAAAAGTTGCCATGTGTCTTCACCTATTTAGCAATGGAATGTGCCATGTGTTAATTGCTAAAGACCAGTAGAAATTGACTAAGGAATAGAGCATCGAATTGAATCTAAGACTCAATTCAAATAAATAGAAAAGAAGGAATGATGAAGAAGGATCAGATCACCAGGTGGACATTGAAAGTGTGACCTTTTTCTCTGCATTGAGAAAAGTAAATGGCTAAATGCCCCTAAATTCTAGCTTATCTCCTTAACAAATTTCAATGCAACATGATGTGTTACTATTCTTGAGTCCTTCTTAAAGAGGCTATATAAGGTACTTTATTTTATTGTAAATGGATCTCCTTTTGACAATCAGAATAAAACCCTGCCCAAATTGAAAGGCATTACTAAGACTTTGAGCTTAGATTACTGATCATATTTTGTTATCAGAATAAGAAAGCAAGTGACTTTTCAGACTTTGTGCTATGATATATTTGTTTTTGGGGAAACTATTCTTATGTCTTTTTCCTTAATATATTTTTTATTCCTTTAATTCGACAAGCAGAATTAGTGAAAGTACTCAATAAGGTGTCCTAAAGAGTCAACTGTGGAGAGACTTTATGCCCCCATAATTGCCTTTAGTGTGTTTTATTTTCATTTATATGTAAAGGACCTTAGGATGACTTTGTGCCCTCATTATCCTTCGTATCTTACTCTTGAGCAATTTAGGTGGAGACTTTGTGCTACATATCAATTTGTTGGTTACTACGTATTTGGTTACATTTTGTTGTTACTACCAGGAGTATTCTTATGGCTTACTGAATAGTACTTCTAAAAGAAGAGGAGTGCTTTCTATCATTTCCCTTGATCCACATGCATCATCTCTGAAAAAAGAGAGATGGATGGTTTGTCCTACTGTTGAGTATTATTTTCTATATATATATATAGCATATCCATAGGGAACCTCCCCTTGATGAGAAGAGAGATTAGTCCCCTTTTGATGTGGTAAATCTACACATTTGGATGACCAATCTCCTACTTTGGCTAATCAGACCTATTTTGTTTATCAGTACATTGATCAACAAAATATTCAACCAATAGTTTTTGGCGACTCCACTGGAGATATAACCCATTATCATTATAACCCTTATCCATTACAGACTCTTGCGACTCTGTTTCACGTCTTACCCATTATCCATTTATAGCCTTACCATCTTCCTCCACCTCTATTATTTTATCTAGTCTACAAAACTAGAGCTATTGGGAAAGAGTGCAGAGTTTAAAGCATCAAGATTTAATTGAAGCAAGGTCAATTCTTTTCCACTTTTATTTCACAATCTAGTAGATTCAAGGTATACACAAATCCAAAGGGTTAAAGGTATCATTCACCATGTATTTGAGTTGGTACAACAAAGTGATTTTGATCTATTTCCTTCACCATCTCATCTCCAACAAACTAAGAGTTTTCCTCCTACTAAATCAGATCTCCATTGCCAGATGAAGTATCCACTTCTATTGTTGATAAAGCTTTGCCAATAATTACCCCTCTGAGATTTGTTATTCATCCTTATCATAATCCTACAATGCTAGTTCAAGGCCCCTGGGGTAATGCTTTTGGTCCTCTCAATCTTACTCCACCTCTACATGAGCTTCCATGCAGTTTAAGGAAGAATTTCCCTAAATTCTATGGTGATGGGAAAGTTCATCATGATGAACACATTGCAGCCTTCAACATAGCTTGTGGAGTAATCAGAGTAGAATTTGAAGATGTAGCAGTCAGGATTTTTGTGGAGACACTACAAGGTGCTATTATATATTGGTTTTATCATCTATAGGCTTGGTCAGTAACTAGTTAGAATACCCTCAAAAATAATTTTGAAGCTAGATTCAAAACTAAGAAGATGCACATGCACTTCTAGCTCAACTTACATAGATGAAGAAAGAGCCTCATGAACTAATGAGAGACTTCATAGCCAAATTTGACAAATTGAGGAACAAAATTCCTATAATTTCTCAACTTACAGTTGAGAATCTCAAATGCTTCTTCATTAATTCTCAATTACCTGAAGTAAGTGTTCTTTTGAGACGTGCTGGTCAAATAGATCTTGCTATAGCTCAACTTTTGGCCACTGAGGTAGAAGATGATCTCATCTTAGCAGGAAAGATAAGAAGAGATCTAAAAAAAAGATCCTCATCATCTTATGAATATTCATCTACATGCACCACTGATCCAATGGTGTAAAGGCTTCTACTCCTTCATACAAAGATATGCCAAGGACATTTCCAAATCAGTCATATCAAGGCAATGCTGCTAGGAATCAAGGGTAGCCAGATCATCTTCCTCCCCCACAAGGGAAACTTGCCCTTGAAGCTCCACCAACTAACTTAGTAGTTGGATATTTAGAAATAGAACATGCTTTCTCTTTCCAACCTGAGTTTGAGCAAGAAAATGACGTTGATATCTTCACAGAGGATCAAGAAGAATCAAGGATGACTCCCACATTAGTTTCCTGAGCTACCAGGATGAACCTAGAAGCAAAGGAGAAGCTATTAATGGATCATATGCAGTGTTTACTAGGTCTAAGAACCAATCAATCTAGAAAGCTGATAAAGGGAAGACAGAGTAACCTCAACCAGTAATTACAATTGCTACGCATGGAACCACTCTACCTTTTCAGTCAAAAGATCTGGTGATCACCCAAAATATGAGTACATCAATTTCACCTTCACCTTCTACTTCAATTTCATAAATTACCCCTCCTCCCATCCCTCCTAAAACTCAAAAGGTTGAAATACCTTCCTATGTACCTAGCTCAATTCAGCCATTTGACATAATTAATCATGTCAAAAAGACAAAAATACAAATGTCTAAATTTGAATATTTTTAGTCTAATCCTAATCAATTAAATAAGTTGGTCTAATATGTCAAGAACCAAACCATCCCTACATGGAAAAAAGCTAAAAATGTAACTCCTAATTCTCCAAATAACATGCCCATTCTAAATAATCTTGTCATTACTCCTGTAGGTACCCTTGGGAAAAAAGAACCTTTCTATGTTTACCTATTAATAAATGGTTATCAACTCAACAATTACATCATTGATTCTAGGGCATCTAACAATGTCATGCTCATTAAGTAGCTAAGTATCTGGGTCTCACATTGACCAAAGCCTTTGGGAGATGTTTCTCCATGGAGAATAAGCAAGCACCATTGTTGGGGCAAATTAAAGATGCCCAATTTGCATTGGTAGCCTTTCAAGACAAGAGAATCAAGATGACTATTTTGGTAGCTGATGTCCCAGCATCTTATGGCATTTTTCTTGGATGAAATTTATACAAGGACGTGGGAGGAGAACTAAGCATGGACCTGTCTGAAGCAAGGACCCCTATCCAAGGCATAATGAAGAGATTGCTCCCTAAAAAAGAGGCAAAATATGTGGTCAGCCAAACATCAACCCCTGTAGCACAAATTCTATTTGAGTCTTCAAGTAGAGGTAATTATTTCTTTACCACAGAGGATGTTCATGTTTCTACAGATGAAAGTCCTATAGCTGACAATATAGGAATTGATCCAAACAAGACTTTAGGAGATTGGTAGGGCACAGTATAAGTAAGGAAGGATCTTCCATCTCTAATGAAGATAAATCTGATAGGAGATTAGCTTTTGATGATGCTTTGATCCTAAAATTCAATGGCAGCAATTTTTCCACTAATGATGGAGTTGGGACTGTGTTGATATCTCCTCAAGGAGATATTCTTCATTCATGCAATTTGCAAGTCAACAATGCCAATAACATAACTAGATGTGAATCTCTGTTGCTTGGATTGAAGATTGCTCAAGATGAAGAAATCAAACTCTTTCACATCAAAGGAGATGTTAAGCCGATAATTTGTTAGGATTTTGATATGGACAATCCAATCATATGTTGGACTAAACCATAAGAACAATCAATTATGGTAATGGACCATGCTGCTACAAATCAAAATCAGGCAAAGGAACCCTTCACCAAGAAAGCAAGGAGTTATGGCTTTCAAATTGAAGACTACATCCTACCATGTGGCAAGAAGAAGAAAGAGTCAACAGGAAGATGTAAAAAATTGGTTTCCTAGTGGAGAGCTCCATTTGCCTATCACCATTTTTGGGGACAAAATGTCTTCTTACTAGTTTACCAAGATGGCACACTATTTTCCCTGTCTCTCAAGAAGCAGCATCTGAAATACTTCAATTCTTGTAGTATCAGATCATTTCATCTGTACATATGTATATTTGTATAGTTTTTATTTCTATTTTGTTTTGTTTGTTTTTGTATTTTTGTCACCTTTCTTTCTGGGTAGCATAATTTCATATCCCAATGGCACACTTTAAGGCACTAGAGATTCTAGTTTCTACTCCCCTCAGTTGTTCCAAGTTCTCATCTAAAGGAAGTTCCCTAATAGGAGCCAGTTGTTGTCCCCCAAAAAATGTCACTCTTTTTGGGACAACATATGAGCCATTTTGGTCCTATAAGACCAAATTTGCCTCTTCCCTTTTCAAAATTTCTTCTGAGCTTTCAAGTTCCTCTCTTTTCAAGATTTTCTAGAAATCTATAGACTCAACATGCTTGAAATTAGCAGGTTTAACTGTTTCAATGGCTTCTTTAGATGAGTTTAATTAAAAAGGGCGAGTTTCTAACACTTGGTCATTTTTAGGATTGGTTCAATGCCTTGGTTCAACCAAAAAGGGGCTCATCGGCAAACTTCTAAGCAAAGATTGAACTGTTGAACCTTGAACCACTTTGGTTTAATAGTTTATTGGGTTCAAGGTTGAACATCATTGATAGGGTTAAAAGAGTTAAACGCTTCAGCCAGATTAAACCATTCAATGATGTCAACAAGACACTCAACCACTTTGGTAAGTTCATCAACTTTCCAAAAGACTAAGCTTCAAGGAAGGAATGAACCGTTGATCTAAAGTTGGTTTAATCAGTCAGTCCAATCAAAATGGTTCAAATGAGCGCCCTAAAAAGAATGAGTCAAGCAGAAGCCTCCACATGTCATCTACCAAGCCCTATTGCACTGTGTTTCTAATCACAACAGAAGATGCCACCTATCCTTGCTAAATCTTGTCAAAATCCACCAAGTGTCATCTGCCAGGACACTATATACTCTACCCTCAAGAAGTCACATTGTGCCACATGTTCCTTGCAAAGTTTTTTGGAAGCTGACAAGTGTCAATCTCTACAATTTCTCCCTCTTGCTTCTTATTTTCATAAAGACTGTGGTGGACCCCTAGTGATCTACTGAAGAAAGTAGAAAGTGCGATGTGTCATCATCCCCCTGACTCTCCAAAGACAAGCAAAAGCTGCCACCTATTCATTTATAACTCCATAGAGAGTGACAAGTGTCTACATTTTGTTTTGAATAAGTTTCTAAGCTCCTCCTAAGCATTTTTTTAAAGCACAATGGAGACCACCACGTGTTATCATCTACATGAATCTAAAACAAGTGCTAAGTGTTTTCAAAGGCTACTAAAGTGTAGTGGAGACCGCCAAATGTCATCCTCCATAACTTTGTGGAGAATGACAAGTGTTTACACCCACAATTCTGAGTTTCTAATAGGTTTCAAAGCCTCTATTAATAAACATTTCTCAAAGTCTCATGGAAGTTTCCATGTGTCTTCACCTATTTAGCAGTGGAATGTGCCATGCGTCAATTGCTAAAGACCAGTAGAAATTGACTAAGGAACAAAGCAACAAATTGAATCTAAGACCCGATTCAAATAACTAGAAAAGAAGGAATGATGAAGAAGGATCAGATCTCTAGGTGGACATTGAAAGCGTGACCTTTTTCTCTACATTGAGAAAAGCAAATGGGTAAATGCCCCTAAATTTCAGCTTGTCTCCTTAACAAATTTCAATGCAACACGATGTGTTACTATTCCTGAGTCCTTCTTGAAGAGGCTATATAAGGAACTTTCTTTTATTGTAAATGGATCTCTTTTTGACAATCAGAATAAAACTTTACCCAAATTGAAAGGCATTATTGAGACTTTGAGCTCAGATTGCTGATCATATTTTGTTATTGGAATAAGAAAGCAAGTGAATTTTTAGACTTTGTGCTATGATATCTTTATTGTTGGGGAAACTGTTCTTATGTCTTTTTCTTAATATATTTTTTGTTCTTTTAATTCAACAAGGAAAATTAGTGAAAGTAGTCAAGAAGGTGTCCTAAAGAGTCAACTATGGAGAGACTTTGTTCCCCTAAAATTGCCTTTAGTGTGTTTTCTTATCATTTCTGTGTAAAGGACCTTGGGACGACTTTGTGCCCTCATTGTCCTTCATATATTACTCTTGAACAATTTAGGTGGAGACTTTGTGCTACATCTCAATTTGCTAGTTACTATATCTTTGGTTACATTTTGCTATTACTACTAGAAGTATTCTTGTGGCTTGCTGAATAGTACTTTTGAAAGAAGAGGAGTGCTTTTTGTCATTTCCCTTGAGTTTTTCCTTTGATCCACATGCATCATCTCTGAAAAAAAGAGAGATGGATGGTTTGTCCTACCCTTGAGTATTATTTTCTATATATATATATATATATATACGTATATGTATATGTGTGTGTATATATATATATATATATATAGCATATCCATAGGGAACCTCCCCTTGATGAGAGGAGAGATTAGTCCCCTTTTGATGTGGTAAATCTACACATTTAGATGACCAATCTTCTTACTTTGGCTGATCAGAACTATTTTGTTTATCAGTACGCTGATCGACAAAATATTTAACCAACAGGACTAAGTCTTCCTCATGATCTACCATAGTCTTATTTATTTTCATACTCTTTTTACACACTTTTTAGTATCCCTTGGATTTCTCTTTTGTAAGTTGAATTGTAAGACCATGGACATGATCTGGCCTTCTTCACAAAATACCATATTTTTTTATCCCATTTATTTTTCACATGATTTTTGGCACCCTCATGAGTTTATATTTTATGAGTTGTAGTTTAAGACCATAGATAAGACCTAGCCTTCCTCATAAATTTACCATCTTGTCATTCCTTTTATAATAAAATGTTATTTATCCTTCTTCTCAACCTTAGATTTTGCTTCTTTTGATAGATCAAATTTGTAAAACAATCTATGTTAGCATATTTTCCTTCATTTCCCTCATTATTATGATAAGGAATCACACATTACTATCATTATAACCCCCCCCCCCCCCCACCCCACTTTTTTTTAAAACATTTTTCACATTTTTTTATGATTCAAAGTAATTCAAATTATTTCATGTGTCATTCCTCTTGTTTTCCTTTCCTTTCACTCTACATTATACGAAACAAGGTTGAAGTCAAGATAACACTTTTACTTCACCTAGATTTATGAGAATCTTAGACCCTATACTCTCTAAAGTTATCTCTCTTAGAAACAAAGTCCCAAGTATTCAAATGAAATTCATCTTTAGCACCCATGCTTGGTTTTCCAAATTTGTATGGAGGAGGAATAGAAAATAACATCAATAAATTTAAAAGCCAAATCATTTGAAATAAAAGGCAATGATATACAAAAGGCAACATATAAATATCAAAAGTTAAAATCACACCAAAATACATGATTCTAAGCACATCTCCTATCTCTAATTAAATATCAAACTTCATAGTTGGCCTCACATAAATCCAAGTTCCATTAGGGTACAATAGGCTAGTAGATTGGAATATGAGAATTCAAAAAACTCTATAGTGATACCTACTTTCTCACACAAGTATCCAATATTCATAGTGGACCAGAGACTCTATAAGGGGTCCTAAGTAATGGGGAACATGTTGTAGGAAGGTAGGTCCATTTTAATTTTCATGCATATAGCCTTCATGGGATGATCTATATACTACATTTGTTGACTTAAGACTTTTGTGGCTAGGAAAAGTTCTTCAGAGTCCTCAAGGTTGAAAGTACTCTTATTTTGACAAACCTAATTTGAGCTCCTTGACCTCGATAAAGAGTTCCTCTACCTTATTTTTTACTTCATTCTCCTCTGTATTGATTTCATTTCCACCCTTGTTAAGAAAATTGTGATTTTAACTATGTTTTCCCTTCTTCTATATTCTCTTATTCTTCACCTCTTAAAAAAATGCTAGCACTACTTTGTTTTAATTTTATCTATCCTTAGAGAAAAACATGTTTGGGAAACTCGAGATTACTTTTTTTACACCATAGATATACATTCCTATAATTATTTTGCTTCCTTTTACCATTTGTCATTTATTTTACTACCCTTATGTTATGGGCACCTCATTCCGTACCCTTTTCCACTGTTGAATGAGGTTGGCTTATTAATCCTCACTCAATAATGTTGTTTTCCTTTTTCATATACCTTTTTCCATTATTGAGTGAGATAAGGCTTGTTAATACTCACTCATAAAAGTTATTTTACCATTTTATTACTGCTTTCACACCACTATTTGATTACCATCATTTTTGACATGTATCCTTGGTTTGACTTGGTGAGTTTGCCTTTCTTACTTAAGGTTTACCTATTTAAGTTTTTTAGTATTTAGTAGCCTCAAATTTTTGGTTACCTAGTTTACTCTTGTTTTTTTACTAGGTCATTTGGTCTAACATAGCACCTATCACCCAAGCTTGTAAAATTTCCAAGTACATCTTATCCACATAGAACTAGTTATCTTGGATTTCTTACGTTTGTTTGTTCTTGCTATTTAGTTTTGTGTTCTTGGATTTGTTGAAATCAGTCTTTGTACCCTTCACAATCAAAACTAATAATACAATAGATAACCATCAGGTGATAAAGGTAAGTAAAGGTATGCATCACATTAAATTTCTAGTTATTTACAATTTAGTCATTTACTATTTAGCTATTTCCCTTTTAATCATTTACTTTTAGTTATTTTATGCTTTAAAAATAATTTAACTATTTTTTAGTATCAAAATTATGTGTTATTATGTTCTTTCTTGAAGCATCATCCCCTGTTACACCTTAATGATACATGATATGCTTTGAGTGGGGCATATGTATACACATAATATTTTCAACTTTTATCAAATACTAACACTTTAGGTTGCAGGAACTTGTTGAGACACAATGTCTTTGAGTGCACACCCTAAGGCATGTACCGAGAAAGGGGTGGGTATACCATGGGTGTTTCAAAGGATTATTTAACCCTATTTCCACATATTACCAATCCAACCAACTCCTTAATACCATTCCTTAAGCTATTACTCCTCCTTTGTACACTCTTCTAGTGTTTCCCACTTTCCATCCCTCTTTTCCTCACCTTAAGTCAATTTTTTCTATCAGTTGTGCTAGATTGATTGGGTCAACCCTATATAGTTTTGAGTGATTTTCACTTAGGAACTAGTTTGGCTTTTGGCTGAGCTAGCTCATATCGTAGTGAATAACTATCCAAAATTGTGATAAGTCAACTAGGTCAACCCTATCAACCAATAGGTTTTAAAGGGTTAAGGGTCAAATATACCTACATATACAAGATCATTTCGTCATTATTTCAATATAAAATCAATATTTATTAAATGCTCTCACTTTTATATAATTTGTTCTTCCACTATTCTACTTGAGGAGTCTTAACTTAGGGTTTCTACTTGGATAATCTAGTCTTGTGGATAAGTCTTGGATGATTTGGCATTTCTTAGTTATCCTTACAAACCATAAAAACCTCTTATAGAACCCCTTTATCCAAGGGAGAGATTTATTCTCTATGGGTTCATCATTTAGGTATGTATTCTATAACTTTACTCCTCTTTTTAGTAGATATAAGTAGCATATATATTGGCTTTGAATAATATTACTCTTCATATTCCATGTATTAGGTTCTTACTCATACATAGCTTAATTTATATTCTACTATACATGTTTTGATTGTTTATTAACCCCTCATATTATGCCACAAGCTTTAGTGAGCACTAGATTAGATTTGCTTTACTTGTTATTAGTTTAGGTGAAATATCAAAACTTAGGACTCCCTTAGGGTTATTTCATGATTGTGTTATATTTCAAGATTTGAAACCCTCCCTAACACAGTGTATTGTGGTAAGAGATATCCTAATCAGGTCTAGTGGATCCCCATATTGGTAATGTTCTTACTTGAAAAATGTATCCCTAATTGGAAGTGTATGGTATGAGCTATCTTCTTTGAGTTAGGATTGATTTATATACATGATGAATTTCTGATTGCATATATAAACATTATATGAGGTTATATAAAGCTAATTTTATATTTAAAACCTCTCCACAAACCCTCAAGTCTATACACATTGAAAATAATGCATTTGACTTTGTTATTTCCCTCCACTCCTATTTATTGGTGGACTTATCCATCTCCCAACATGGTAATAGAAAATTAATACATGACAAAGAAATTACTTACATTTAACGCATTATTCAAGATAGTTTTCATTGTTTTAAAAGCATTTTTGGAAGTCTACAAGCTCCATGTGATATTTATGTATGGCTAAAGGTAGAATTTGTAGGTTTAAAGCATAAAGTGGATGTGAGATATATGATTTGATCTTAAAAACATGATTTTATAATCTTAGAACCAAGTTTCAAGTCTTCCAATGTAAAATAAGATCTTTAATGAGAAAACATATTTTCAAGGAAGAGCATTGGTCTATAGCCTTTGAAATCAAGATAAAAGTAATTAGTTTCATATTTTGGTGATAATTTAATTAAATTCAAGGTTGTAGGATCTATATATATTCATAATAGACCTAAATATTAATTTTAAGACATTTTCATGGTTGTATTAGCATTGTACATTGCTTTTGTGCTCTAAATCTCCTTCAAACAAGTCATTGACAAAGGATGAAGAGTTTTTTTTTAGATTTTTTATGGATGTTGTAGGATTTTAATAAATTTTCATGGTATTTTAAAATATATCAATCATAATATATTTTTAAGAGGGAAATAAGATCATTCATGGCCAAGTAAAAAACCTCTAAAAGAGAAGATCAAGTTTAAATCATAGAACATATCCAATGAAATTTTTTACAGACACTTGTAAAGGATATGAAACATAAAATGAAGGTCTACATGATCCAAATGAATCATTCATAAATGATTAATAGTATTCAATAGGCACAAACCAAATTTTATATATTTGAAATCAAGATAAAACCATGTTTGAAGGGTTTTTGTTCAAGAGACAATCATGATCTATCTTGATTATGTAGATGCATGGCCTGGATCAAGTCTTGGGGAGAATTAAATGGGTTATAAGTTTCATACTAATATATATCACTAAAACCATGCACCTACTAAATTTGAAAATGGTTTAGTGATACAATTGGATCATCCCCCAAGGTATGGGACTTTTTCACTCCATGGGATGAATCTATGAAGAAGGATAACTTCCTTATAATCTAAATTCATCTTATTTAGGATAAAAATGTAGGCCTAAAATATTTGAAATTAAATCTACTTCTCATTCTAAAAATAAAATATATTTTGGGAAAATGGAGAAGACGTACTTAATTAAAATGGTGATGCATTGATATAATATAGATAAACTCTATAAGCTTTAAATATCACACAATATATTGTAGAGGATAAGAAAATACCACACAACCTCTGATATGAACACTTCAATTTCATAAGTTATTCACATGGAGGTGATGGACATAATATATTACTAAGATTGATGACAAATGATCCAAAGATGGGGTCTGCTTAGACCTATAATCACATAAAATATGACCTGGAGAAAATAGCCAACTTTTACATAAGGTGTTGGGAATACACAATAATTAGAGGGATAAAAATTATCCATAGACAAAGATAAACAAACCATATGATGTGCATAGGATGTAGAATAATAGAAAGGTGAACTTAATTCTCATTAAAATTCAAGGTTTGGGCAGTAAAATGGCTCCTAGAGGGAAAATTTTGGCAACATTACCATGCCTAAAAATGTATACCATTTTACAATGTAATACCAAATATTTTATAAGTAATTGGAATCCCATGGGTAATTTATTACAATAAGAAATATAGTTGAGATAATTAAATTAAATATCATAAATCAAGATATATAATATTTACGCAAATAAGATAGGGATGGCCAAAGTTAATCAAGATTCTAACTATGTCCTTAAGGCATCACAATGCTTACTTTAAATTTTAATATGTCATCTCAACCCCTTAAATTATTGGTTGTATAATAACCAATATTTATTCACTTAATGGTTGTAACTCAATTTGAAAGGTTTCATGTGCAATAATGCAATTGTATATCTCATGGAATTACTACCTTGGAATATTTTAGCCCAATTCTACCACTTTTAATTTCAATTTTACTCTTTAGAGAATTTCATACCATTATTTTCATTAAGACACTTCTGTGTATTATATTCTCTAGTCATTATCTTTGTTGTGATGGTATCACTCATACTTTAATGCTACCATTTATATTAGAATTAAATTATACAAACTTAGGATTAGTTTAGTTCATTATGCCAACTACAATGTCCTCCTAACTCATTCATCTCCTAATCCTAGGATCCTTGAGCCACCATGATCTATTTATATAAATATTTATTATGATGGTTTAAAAGGTCAAATGGACCATTGATTTTAGGCTAGTAAATTTATAAAATGTAATTATTCTATTCAAATCATCCTTTTTTACTTTACCACATGACCCGTTTAATCCAATGAGATCTAACTGTAGTATATGGCCTCCACATGTCATTTACCTAATAACTTCAGACCCTATAATATATATATATATATATATATATATATATATATATATATATATATATATATATATATATATATATATATATATATATATATATATATATATATATATATATATATGTCATTTGGGCCATGTGGAAGCTTATTATTTTCCCACCCTTTCCCTAGGCTCTATCATCCATGCTCTATTGAGTTCCAACTGGTGCTCTTTTATTCATGGAGAATTCCTACTACTATGTGCTCAAGGCCTACCATCTACACGTGGCTCCTTCTCACTCTTTCATTGCTCAACTAAGGCTTCAAATGTAGTGGTGATTTTTCTTCCTATGGTGAAGTGGTATTTCATAATATGGCATCATTCTACTCACCCACTCCTTTAACACACTATTGGGGTTGCATGGACCACCTTAGGGTTGTAGAGTAGTAGGATTCCAATACATGGTGCCATCCCAATCACTCTCTATCATAGTCCTTTGATATCATGTCTAGCATACCTAGAAATTTGAAGGAGAGTGAAACACCATGATTATTCCACATGAAATCATCTTGATGACCTACTAATCTAGAGGGTTTTAAACTATATGGATGGTTTTGGGTCATCAAGATTGTGACATGTGGAATCATCCCACTAACTTAGTAATTTATTGACATGGATATCTATCAATCAACTTTGAATAAATTTGAATAAGTGTATAAAAGCATTTTAAAATGGATTGAGACCTCTAAGATATCGACATGTGACATAGGGAAACTTTTACAAAATCAACTAAGTGCTACAAGTCTGTTGAAAGAGGCAGAGGATGCTAAGAGATGTAAATTATTATTGCATGGAAATCTTCAATTAGACCAAAGTCTTAGCATAACTAAAAAACTAGGAAGATATCAAGACATAATTTAAGTTCCATCAAATTTGATCTAATTACCTATTGAAGTTATCACTAGGAGATAAAAGAACCTAGAAATTGTTAAGTGTTGAAGCATTTCCTTGAGACATCAGGTAGCTTTTAAATAAAAATAGCTAGTCTTGCTAAAAAAATGTGACACATGCCTGTGTTAAAATTTTAAATAATTTACTAAGTGTTGAAATATTTCCTCTTCATGTATAAAGTGTGACATAGCCTAGTGTTCAAAACTTATGCTTTCAAAACTTTTATTCAAAACAAAAGTTCCAACTAGCCTTCACAAAATCTTGGACAAAGAAAAGACTTAAATAATTCTTTGCAAAGAATTCATCGAGATTTCCTTTCTATGTTTCATCAAAATAATTATTTTTAAGACCTAAATCCTTCATATAAATTATCATTTTCACAAGTTATAACTAGTCACGACATAAATAATCTAAAGACTAAAACACTTAAACAAATTCCTAAATGCAAAGAACATTTTTTGAAAACATGTTAAGTCCTTTGATTCATTCCTAACTTAAACACTTCTACCTAATTTAAATATAACTTTGAAAACCCTTTTATATTAAATATAAATCCCTAAACTAATATTTGGATGTTACTCTTGCATGGTGACAAACTAAGGTCAACATTCTTGGTGACCTTTATGGGTTGCTTACCTATTAAGCCAAATTGGTGTATCCTTATAAAGAAATACATTAGGCATGGAGTCATAGAAACATACAAAACTCCTCATATCTTTAAATTACAACTTGTTTGTAACCTATTCATCTTATTACTAAAAAATTAAACTAAGATTCACATTTTAATGAATAGAGAAAGAAAAGAATAAATAAAATGTAAAAAATCACTTAGGGAAATAAAATGACTAAGCTATTGTGTTATATAACCTAAAATAAATAAAATGTATCTAAAAAACCATATAAAAGTTGAAAATCACTTCAAGAGTAGTGATTTAGATGGATCACATTGACTAGGATTGATAACTCTTCTCCATTTAGCCTCAAGAGCTAAAAAGCTTTGGCATATTTGTATCTAGTGATGACATAAATACCACTCCATTTTGCATCAACCTTTATGTGCTTCATATATTTTTCTCTATCCATGTCTCATTTGATAACTAAGTCTCCTTCTTAAAATATTCTATCAATAACCTTCTATGAAAGTTTTTCTTTATTTAAGTTTATTGAAACACTAAGGTATGCATCGATTTCCCTCTAATATATTCTAATTCCAATAGTTTATCTATCCTTACCATCATAGGATTATTTTAAATTAACTCTAGTTGGTGGGAAAGCTCTAGTGAAGGTAATTCAATTGACAGGCAATGTGGCCTCTCTTCTATATACCAACATGAAGGGAATATGATTTATTTCCCTCTTTGGAGTTAGTCTATCTACCCAAAGTGTTGATTTTATATTCGCATGGCATGTCCTCTGATTCTCTTCTATGGTTCAATTGATGATGCATATCAAGTTTTTATTAGCTGACTTAGCTAAATTGTTACCTTAAGGTTAATAATTTGAGGAGGTTATCAAATATATGTTATGTCTAATTCCCCACACATTTACTCTAGTCCTAAAAAAAGGCATATCATTATCTAAGATAATGTTGGTTGGAACACTAAATCTAGTCATAGTTTCCTCATAGAAATCCAAGATGGATGTTTCATTTTCCTCTTTGAGATCTATTGTTGATGTCCATATTTTAAATTAGTCTATGGTATCTATAATCCACTTGTGTCCAAAACATAAAGGAGGGTTGATCATTCTAATGAAATGTAAACCTTGCTAAGAGAAGGGTTGATCAGCTTGGGTAGGATGAAGAAGAAGAGATGTTATCCTTTGTTTTCCTATGAAGAAGGCACATTTACTACAACTTCTTACCCACCTATAAAAATATTTGAACAGAATTCTATCATAATGACCAACCCTCATGATATTTATAATAGTGGTTTTGGGTGAATAATGTCCTCATGACAATCCATCATAAAACTCTTAAAGGATCTTATCATTCTGATTCTATTCTATACATCTTAGAAGAACACCATCGATGTATTTTCTAAACAACACATCATTGATAAGAACATAGGGAATATATTATAACCTAAAATATTTTATTTTGGATTTTTCAATCCCTTTTGGATACTCACCTAACTAGATAAAATCCTTCATTCTCTAAGTCTAACAACTAACATGATATTTATCAGCTAGTTGTTCTTCTTACAAAATAAGGATTATTTTACCTTTAGCTTCTAGGTCAGCATCTAACTATTCACACAATATTTTTCCCATTATGAGATTCATGATTTTGATTTCAATATCATTTCCATCACCTTGGTCATCCAACTATCTCTTTTTTCATTGATATCTCTACTTAACATAATATTTTCACACTTGGATTGGAAACCATTAGTTGAATCTTTTTATTAAAGAGCATGTGTTAGAATTTATTCAATGTTCTAATGACAACCAACACTTATTTTTAGACAAATCTATATATCAATGGATAATATTTAAGCACTTGGCCAAAGAAATAAATATGTTACTCCATTTTGTCATTATTTTGTTATACTAATATTGTTCAGATGTTTTCATCTCCTCTGAAAGTATAGAAGATGAAATCCTTGTCATAGCTTAGATTAAAAAGTGTGGGGGCTTAGGATATTGGTCCTTTGATTTCATTAACTCTATCCTTAATTTATTTTTTCTAGCTAAAAGTGACACTCTTCTTGTGCATAGAGGTAATTAACTTGACCTGTGAAGTAAAGGTTGGTATAAATCTTCTTACAATGTTTATCTTTCCAAAAATTCTTTAGAGGAATTTTTGTGGCTTAGTAGAGAAAGAGACTTGATGGATTCTAATTTTTTTGGGTCAATGTCCAATCCATCCTTAAAACTAGTGTGCCCTAATAACTGACCTTTATGGATAAAAAATGCACACTTATTTGGGTTTAAAAATACCTCTAATCACATAAAAGTGGTATTTGAGGGCTCAGAGTGCCAATTGAGACAACATATTACTATATTAGACCTAAACCTATACTATAGACTTTTATCACATTTGTATAACCTTTTTATGGACTATAAATATCCCTAGTCATTTAAAACATAGTCTCAAACCCTCATTTCCTAATCCTAGCTATTCATGTTTAGTTTCCTACTAACTAGACATTAGTACCACACTAAGGAAACTAGATCCACATGGTGATAGTGTCCCTAAAATGGCACTAATGTCCTTTACCCAATCTTTCTTGAATGGATATATTTTCAAAAGTAAAACCCTCCTGAGGTCAGCCTAAGCATCTTTTATCATATGCACAATCTATAAAGCACTATAAATACATGACTTTTAGACCTTTATCCACTAAATGTAAATTATATACAAAATACCTATTCAAACATGAAATAATTTGAGAAGAATATTTTGATGAAGAAAATGATGATGGACTAGTGTATGTTGATGAGCTAGGGCAGCCGTGCCCTGGCTCATTTATTGATGTGAGTGTCACTGCGAAGGAAGGGAAAGGGTGTTAGTTGGTAGTAGGGGTGGGGGATTATAGATTTGGCTACTTATTCTATTAAATTATTATATATTTATTGCTATGAGATATACGTAACCCCTGGTCAATCCATCATAAAGGGGTCGATGGTGCTGGCTAAAATGAACTCATAGCTAGAGAGAACAATAAAGCAGGCACAATCATGGCTAAGAGTATGGCTTCCAAGATTGGTGCTGGTTTCAATTTTAGTGAAGTGGTGGGCATGAATTTTCTAGGACAAGATGTGAAAGGGTATGAGAATGTCCTCTTTTCTCATAATATAGATGCTAAGGACTCAAATTTGCTTGGAGGATCTAGGATCATGAAGGTTAACAGATGTCTTGTGAGATGCAAAGAACAAGCAAAATTGGTAATTCCCTTTGAAATGATTGTTGAGGATGTAGAATACTATTCTAATCATTCCTTATTTTGTAAGTTCTTGGGTTTAAAAGTCTCCCTTCAATTCTTGGAGAGCTGGGCTCAATGAGTATGGGAACCAGAGGGTGAAATAGAAGTCACGATGCTTGCAAACAACTACTTCATGGTGACATTTATTTGCTTGACTGACCACACTAGGGTATTTGAAGGAGGGCCTTATTTTTATAAATAGGTGTGATTATTTGTAAAACCATGGTATGCAGGCTTTAACCCCTCTAAGGAGCTTCTTAATAGAGTGCCAGTGTGGGTGCAATTGCCTAGATTCCCAATAGAATATTGCCATGAGGACTGCTTCATATGCTAGCATCAATGCTTAGAAGACCTGTTGGATCTTCTACACAAACCTTGAGTAATAAGGTGATGACTTTTACTTGTATTTGCATAGAAATTGAATTAAGTAAACCATTTCTAGATGTAGTAGAGATGAGTGCAGGTTCATATTCCTGGGTATAGCAACTAGACTATGAGACCCTTCCATTTAGATGTTGCCTTTGCCATGAATATGGTGATCTAGTGTGAGGATGTCCAAAATCCAAGCCATTAGAACAACAAACCATGCCTCCCTCTAGTTCCATTCCTAATACTGATAAAGGGAAGAATCCTATAGTAGGGGAGAATAAGGATGTTGAGGGCTTTGTTCAGGTAAAAGCCTAAACTCGTAGTAGAGGACAGAAAAGAAATTTAAGGGAATGACAAGAGGAGGATACAGTTAACAGGTTTGAGATCCTAGATGAGCTGGGGTAGCAAGCATTTAATCCAGATATGAACAATGTTGATCACCCTGAGTTGAATTTGGAATTGATGATTGGTGCTACCAAGCCTCTGTGTGTTATGCAAGAAGAATTCACTATGCCCATGCTCATCGATGGATAGATAGGAGCATAGGTGGCAGAGGAGACAAATGTGGGTATGGGGTAGGGCGTAGAGGAAGTAGAGCCTATGATACGGGTCATGGCAGTAGAAGTGGACAAAAGAGGGAAATCTACCCCTCATTTGGGCATCCTTCAAAAGGATGGGAAGAAAGGGCCTTCAGAGAAAAATGCTAAGACAAGGCGTAAAAAGGACCTGTAGAGGATTAAGATGATTGGGGAGAACTTGGTAGAGTCAGGAGCAGTTAAGACCCTGGACACCCATTTCTTGACTCCTCCCAGATGATTGTTATCTCTTGGAATGCAAGGGGCTTGAACAGTGGCCCCAGACAAAAAGCTATTTGAGAATTAGTGCATAGGCATTCTTTGGATGTTTTCTTTTTATAGGAGACTAATGTTTATATTGATTGTATGATGACTATGGTGCCTAAGAATGGAGGCAAGGCCATTATCAGTGCATTAGAGCCCAGGGATCCTTGAGGGGTGTGGCATGCTTATGGAACCCATGCAAGATCTCGCCTATGTCCTAGATTTCATTCAAATCCTCCTTATCTATGGTTCTTGGTGCATTGAATTAGGGGAATCTATTATTTTCTCTAATGTCTATGCTCTGATATATTTTTGAGCCAAGCTCGAGGTATGGAACAATATTCATGAAGTGCATAGTTTTTCTCCTTATTTTCCTTAGATTATTATTGGATACTTTAATGCCATTCTAGATTTATCAGAGAAATGGGGAGGTATTATGAAAATAGAGCCCTCCTCCATTTTTCTTAGAGACAATATCTTAGCCCTTAATCTTGTTAACATTAAGCCTAGAAATGGCTGATTTACATGGAACAATAGAAGGTTGGGGGATAATAGTATTGCTGAGCACCTTGACCATTTCATGGTGTCAAGTTTTTGGGTGGGTGGTCGTGGTCTTCCAGCCTTGAGATACTTGATTGGCGGGGCTCAGATCATTGGACCATTAAGCTCACTATTTCCTCAGCTAAGATGCCTTAGAGACCACCTTTTAAATTCTAGCTCATGTGGCTCAGGGATCCAAACCTGTATTGTTGTGTTGCTGATTGGTGGAGAAGAGGTAGACCAGGATTTGGAACTGTTATGTATACTTTTGCCAAGCTCTTATAATTTGTCAAATATCAGCTCAAGCACTAAAACAGACAATGTTTTAGAAACATTCATTAGGAGAAAAATGTGGTGCAAACACATTTGAATGAAGTGACCTAGATGATTAGGGAAGAGGGGACATCTGAACTTTTATTAAGAGAGGAGGCTAAAGCTCTTAAAGTGGTGGAGGAATGGGAGTTGAGGGAGGAAATCTTTTGGAAGCAAAAATCATAGAATGTTTGGCTTTAGGAGGGGGATAGGAATACTGCATTCTTCTTCAACTCAGTGAAAGCCAGGCAACATGGTACTACTATTTCCTCATTGGTGACGGATAAGGGGGAGACCATTCATTCCACCTAGGGTATTTGTAATTAGGTAGAACTATACTTTGCTTCTTTATTTTGGGAGGAAGTGTAGGGGGACTTGGTGGCTGAGACCCAGGTTCTTTCATGTATTCCCTCTTTGGTCTCTATAGAGATGAATGAGCATCTTATGAGTTCCATTTCTATGGAGGAGGTAGAGAGGACAATTTTCTAGATGTAAAAAGGTAAAGTGCCTGGGCCGAATGGATTTCTAATTGAATTTTTCCAAGAGTTTTGGGACATTATAAAAGTCAACCTCTTGGCTGTTGTTCACAAATCACAGATGAATAAGTAGATGCTCAAGTATTTTAATTCAACTTTCCTAGCTCTTATCCCTAGGGGGGAGGGTGCTGATCAGCTAAGTCAAAATTTTCCCATTTCCCTTTGCAATGTGATTTATAAAATTATCTCCAAGTTGATTGCAAAAAGATTGAAAAGGTGGCTGACTTTGTTTATTTTTGAAGAGCAGAGTGGATTTGTGGAAGGGTGACAAATCTTAGATGGCGTAGTGGTGGCTATTAAGGTGATTCATTTGATTGCCAAGTCTAAATAAAAGGCCATGTTCATTAAGCTAGATATGAGTAAAGCTTATGACAGAGTCTGGTGGTCCTTCCTTAAAAAGGTTTTGAGTGCTTTTGGATTTAGTGAGGATTGGATTCGCTGGGTCATGAGTTGTGTGAATTTGACCACCTTCTCAGTTCTGATTAATGGGGAGCATACTAATTTATTTGAGATTTTCATGGCCTTCCATAAGGTAACCCCCTCTCCCCTTATCTGTTTCTTCTTCTGGTCAAAGGGCTGGGACAACTGATCAAAAGGAATGTGGAAGGGAGACATATTCAGGGATGGTAGTGGGGTGGAGGTCTCTCGGCACTCTCTCACCTATAGTTTGTGGATGATGCAACTTTGATGGGTATGGCAATAGTGAGAGAGGCATCTAATATGCATAGAGAGTTGGATGTTTATCTTGAGGTGTTAGGATAGCTAATTAATGAGGGTAAGTCTTCAATTTACTTTTTCAACACCCCTCTTCCAATTCAATGGAGAATTGATAATTTATTCAAGTTCTAAATTGGAAGTCTTCCTCTGCTTTGTCTTGGCATTCCCATCTCGACTGGGAGACAATCTAGGGAGACATGGTAGGGCCTTCTAGATAAGTTTCATGCTAAGGTTAATTATTGGACTCATCGCTGGCTATCCTTTGTTGGTAAGGTTCAGCTACTTAAATTAGTTCTGTAGGCACTCCCTATATATAGGTGTATGGTTCAGGTAACCCCTGTATGTTTTGTGAAAGAGCTTGACTCCTTAGGAAGGCAATTTCTCTGGGCCAGCAATTTAGTAGTGACTAAATGGAGTCTCATTAAATGGGAGATAGTTTGCAGTCCAAAAAGGCTGGGAGGTCATGGATTAAGATAGTCACTACTCTCTAGTTGTTGGAATTTTATTGTCCTTGTGGTTTTTAGCAGTTTTGTCAATTCTTGAGGTGTTGGCCTCGGGTTGTTTTGTACTTTGGAATTCTTGGTTTTAATAAAGTTTTTACCCCTCTTTTTTCAAAAAAAATGAAATAATTTGAGAAAAATAAAGGTTATTAATCCCTATTTTATCATACTTATGCATGCTACCATCTTCAGTTTCCCTAAGATCATATTTTTGAGATTTCCAATCTCAAGCACACTCAAGGAATTCAATGCCACTATCATTCTAAAATCACTTACACTTGGGCCAACACTTATGTGAGGAGAACTACATTAGGCTTGATCCCTCCTCAGAGTATTGGTATATAGGTAAATCTCTTTATAATGGGGTGCTGAGGATGTCTAACCTATCCTACTAATGAGCACACTTTTCAAATCATGCATTAATTACAAGGATTATTAGGATTTTCATCATAAATAATATATTATAGGCATAATAAAAAGTTTTATATTTCATTCACATAGTAATAAAACCCAAAAACATAGTCACAAGTTTATCTAGAATTTTGGAGCAATCCTACACATATGAAACTAGTGCCATTTTTAGGGCACTAGAGCCACTTGACACTACTATCCAAGTGTGGTGCTACTATCTAGGAAGGGATGTGACATAGGAATCTAATTTAAGACAATTACACCTATTATTATATTAGTTTTCATCACTTAGATCTTTAATATCATGCGTTTTCTATATAGATATTTATTTGCACATACTAATATTAGAAAGTCAAAACTAGTCAAAATATGTAAAAAATCAATTGTTATATATTGCATATTATTTCACTAAGTTAGACTATTCAACCTTTTAATCAAACATAGTATTTACATAAATAAACCTTAGAAAGTTTAAAACATTTGGTGAACCTAACTTACTGCGAATATTGCTTAAAACCCTAGTTTTGCATATGGTTTACCTTCTCCCATTCTTTTGCACTAAATTAGGGTTACAAACTTCTATTTTTTTAATTTTTTGGCATAACCTAGTTCATTTAATCAATCCCACATTAGGGTTTCATTTATTTAAATATATTTAAAAAAATTCAAAGCAACCCTAATTAAAAAACCCTAACTCTATATATTTTTAGGTTTTGTATCTTTATTTTTCCTATTTTCATTAACTACATTAATTTTTTTACATTTCATATATTTTATTTTAGTATTTTTATTAAAATTTGTTTGTTATATGCCATATCAAAAAGCTATCTTTCTTGTACTAAGAATAGGTGCTAGATTAGGTGGTAATACTTAGATCATATTTATATTACTATCATCTGATCCTATACCATGGATAAAGGACCTATTATAACTATATATATATATATTCATCCTTCATGCCCTGATTATGTGGATTTTAATGATAATGCATCCAAAGATGAAAAATACAATCAAGAACAAGATGAAAATTACAATCAAGAACAAGATGATATAAAAATTAAAAACCAAAACACTCTCCCTCAAATTAACAATGATGACATGATTATCAATAAATATGGGATATTATAGAGCTTTAGAGATAGAATTTGAGAAGATCCCCTTGATCATGCACAAATCCTACAAGCCATACTGTAAATTGTGAAAAAAACAAATAATGATCAATCTTCAACTCCCCTAGCTAATAACATTGTTACACCTATAGTTGGGTCAAATCAGTGAACTCAACTTAAAATTGTAATTTAACAACCTTTAATGATAACTACACCTCTTATGGCTAGTTTTACTCTAGATGTACAATCCCTTATGTGAAAGATTGATACTTTGTTGACTAAGGCGTTACATCTTGAGAAGGAAACCACTAGAACATGACATGAATTATATTCTAATGTTCTCTTAAATACACCTCTAGCACATCACATATTATAAAATCCATTTCCATATAAGTTTATGGCACCTAAGCTTACATTATATAATGGCAAGGGTGACCCAAGGCACCATATCAAAGCTTTTTAGACAACATGTTTGGCCTATGTGTCTAATTATTAGCTTCTCATGAATTTGTTTCCTTGAAATTTACTACTACTATAGTTTTATTACTTTCCAAGTCCATCTATCACATCATTTAATCCTTTGGTAGACATATGTTTATCACACTTATCCATCAATATCAGTGACAAGATTTCATATGACCAAGTTACATAGTTGAAACAAAATCCAAATGAACCTATCTCAGAATATGTCTTATAATATAAGACTATATTATTTGAATATCCCCATGGTATAAAAATATATTTAGTACATCTTTAAACAAAGTATTTTACAAGCATTACACAAAGCTATATTGTTTAATAAGTTTCATAGAATCATAGATTTGTGCCACACAGTAAAAAACTAAGAGATCAAGATTCTATAAATGGGCATGCTAAAATATACCAATGGATTAGACTAAAATATTAAGAGTTAAAATAAGCCTCTATATAAGGTAAGGTCCACTGATAAGAAGTGTGATCGAAAGGTCACAATCAACACAACTTTTGAGCTATCTCCTAGATTGGTTTTATCTGCCCCTCAGTACCAAATCTTCATGAACCTTTCAAAGTCACCAGACCAAGTTTTATGAAAGATTTTGGAATGCAATGCCACACACACATACACACACACACACACACACACATCCCATTAAATAGGTTGATACAACATGAACTCTTACAAATAACTATGATTCAACACATTTTATGAGTATCATAGGGCATCAAGCCATACAACAAAAAGATTCATAAGCCTAAACATAAGATACAAGATTTGATTAAGGATAATATTATTGATTTGGGTAAAACCATAGAGGCACAAAAAGAAAAACAAATGAAATATAAGGCATTAACTATATTGTTAGATCCATTTCCAAATCACATAATGAATGAGTAGGGAGCACATCAAGTGTTCACTACACATATCAAGCACATCCACCACTAGCTTCATATCATACTATTATAGAGGAGGCACACTCATTACACAAATTTATTGGCATGTACCATAATAAATTTACACCAAGACCACTTATTACGTTATTAGAGCAAGAGATTTTTTATGATTATAAAGATTTAGATGTTCTCTTTATACGATCAGACATAGATCATAATCCTATCTAGAGTGTTATGGTTGACAATGGGTCAAGAATTATCATGTACACTATGAAAATTTTGAAGAATTTAGGGTTATTAGATTAGATATATTCCCCATAGACATATTCATTAATGGTTTCAGTGGTCATGTTCAGAGCTCCATCAAGGAGATTGTGTTTCCATTATAGGTTAGACCAACACATATAGCTACTATGTTCTTAGTAGTACATAGTGTAGGTGTGTTTGATATGTTATTAGGTATGCCATAGTTATAATAGATATGATACATCCATATACATAATATATATTTTAAAAATACATACATGCAAATTAGGTGGTTAAATTTGGGGGTCCCCCATATGAGTATCCTCTACCTATTCCATAAGTAGTTACATCACATTCACCAATTATAATTCCAACATCATTATTAGATATAACATAAATATCAGTTACATATTAGATCATAGTTATTATGTATACATCATAGAGGTCATTAGATCAATCAGTGTAGATGATGTTTACTCTTAAAATATTGACATGTATGTATATTCTCCCATAAAGGCCGTTATTAGAAAGACCCCTATGTCAAAGATATGTCATAGATTCAAGATGACCTTTCTCCACTCATTTTATGTCTATCAATATTATTGGGTTCTCAAGGTTCTTAGCATAGGGCACGTATGTCACCTACATCCTCTTCTACCAGATGGGTTCTTAAGATCCCTATAATTAAGAAGACACCACAGTCAGTGCCATAGATTCTTATTACCACTACATAAATATATATAGATATAGATTACTTAGTATAAAATACTATTTGATCAAAGTTACCCTTTCACATAGAAAACATGATCATAATTCCCTTATTTGACACTGGTCAAAGTGATAGTCAGTCTCCCATAAGACTCATCGATTAGTATGGTTCCTACCCTCTTGTACATACTTTCTTTTCTCTTGGTCCTTGTACATAGTTTATTTTCATTTTCTTGTACATAACTTATATACATAAAATATAAAAATAATATAACATGCCAAAACATAGAAACATTCAAATATTTCTTAGAAAACACAAAATTTATAGATTGTATGCATTGTTATGTTTACATTTCTTATATTTTCTTGACACTAGTATGATAGTTATATTAGTATAGTAGATTTTATCATACATACATGGTTCACTTGTTTTCTTTAAGTGCTTATAGGAGTTATGTCTACTACATTGATCTAGACTTGTTATCATCTACCCACTGGGGGCATATACACCAATTTAGGATTATTCATTTGATACATCCACCCACTTGGGGGAATCTTATACATAGTTTCTATTACTAGGTTCTATCCTTACATTCTATATATTCTAGTATCTTGATATCAGTCATTCATACTCATACTTAGATTTTTTATTGACTATCATTAATTTAGAATCAACATATGTACATCCTATCTCCTACATAGATTTGTACTATATTCATGCATGCTTTCATTTAAAGAATTCATAGTTTATACTTGATTATATTTTATATGCTTCTTTTATTTGAATTCATTTGAATATGCCATTATTATTTAGCTCTATGACATTTTTATTCATGTATGCCTTGGACATGTGTGCATGTTCATTATGTGTGATTTTTTGATTGTGTGTGCAGACATTTAAACATGTTCATCTATGCAGATCTAAGCTAACTTGATTGTTACTTGCATATGTAGACATTTGAACATGTCCTTATATGTATTATTTTCTAAGATTTAGTGACATTTTCCCATGTACCTTGTATTGTGGCCTATTGGCTTATTTTTCATGCCTTGTGTGTTTTTTATGTATGATTTCTTATATTCATCATGGCCATGACACTTATAATTTTGTTTTACACACTCTAGTTTTTGATGACATGAGGGACCTCATGTATTTATCCTTCCTACTTGGGTGCCATGATGGATATCATTCCCCATCACCATATGTAGCTACTCAAATTTACTATTACATACATTTATTACATCTATATTGGAACCCTTGTGCAATGATAAACATGGAATTCATCTTACATTACATACTTCAACTTAGATTATCTTACATTCTGATATTATGTTTGCATGTTATATTAGATTATTCATGCATTTATCATATATTCTCTATCTAACACACATTTTATAGAGATATTTATTTTGAGGATAGTTCTTGTATAGGTTTTAAAACTACCCTAAAAAGAGGGGGAATTCATAAGGGTTCATCATAGAGATAAGGCTCCTACATTAGATTCATAGAACATTTTTCACCACATAGGATAAGTTTCATAAAATCAGACAGGTAAAACACAAGAAAAAATAGTGAATTAGAAATTAGTATAGTGACTCATATTTTAGACCATATAAAAATTAGCACCCAAATAGGCAAACTAGAACCACATTCAACTACTATCTAATATATAGAAATAATTTAAAGTATCCATAGTTTTAGGATATTTGATATTAGCCATAATAGTGCACCAAGTACATTATAAGTTTACATAGATATAACTACAAGTTTGACAATTATGATTATATTTTGCTCATATTCATAATAGATCAACTCAAATTCATACTAGTTTCTCATATTGGAGTTATCATGCATGACATGATCATACCCATATTTAGTTTAGATACTTAGACATATTTATTATAACTCAACCCAAAATCAATATACTCAAATATTAGATTGGGGGCATGTGAGGGACACATTGTTTCCATATGCTTAGTTACACATAGATTGATCAGATGTAATGATAAACTCCATGTTATTCTCTACACTATGTATGTTTAAAATCATATTCTAGGTTATAATGGTTTTCATTCCTTATAACATCTATAGTGGTAGGCATTCCTAAGTAGCACTAAGATGCATAATGTACCTGAGTGGCCATAGAGCTAATATACATAGTTAGATATACTCATTTAGATATTTTTAGCACTTTATGTATTTTATTTTTAGATGAATCTTTTACACATGGGTGGTAAATAATGGAGTCATAGCCTAAATTATTTTTTGAGCCACCTACATGAGAGGGTTAGACACACTATTAGTCTAATCTAGGCTATTCACAAGTCATGATCCACCAAGCAAGGGTGGCCAATGATGGATTCAAAATTAGATTTAATTCTTGAGATACTCACACATAAGAATTGAGCAAGTTATCATCTTAATCCAATATATTTAATTCTTTGATCACTATACACACACATGTTGTCATCAGGTTCATACATTGGTTCGTGTACTAAATGTAGTGTATTTATTCTAATCCTCTTTCCCATATCTTTACATAATTTTAATCAATTAATTATTTACTTGACATAGTCTTTTACTTTAGATATCTCTTAAATAAGGACTAATTTATGCACATTTCATTTGTAGGTAATGCTTTGGTTCATTTTTGAAATACGTAGACCTAACTTCACATACTCATACTTATATTCATTGGATTTTCATCCTAGGTAATTCTAGGTATGATTCTTTTTCCTTTATATTATTAATTTCACTTCATTGCATTTATAGCATAAAGTGAGGCCAATGTAATCACCTAAAAGTAATATTTGAGTACTAAGAGTGATACTTGAGATAACCTATTCCTAGTTTAGCCCTATAACTATTGTAGATCCTTTTATCACAATTTTCTAACATTTATGTAGACCATAGTTGTCCCTAGTAGTGTTAAACATAATCTTATACCCTCATTTCTAGATCTTAGCCCTTCATGTGCCAAGTATCCTATTAGTTGGACATTGGCACCATGTTAAGGACAATATATCCACATGTTACTAGTGTCATCAAAATGGTGCTAATGTTGTTTACCATATATTTCCCAAATGGAAATATTTTTTAAAGTTTAATCCTCCTAAGGTCAGCCTAAATAACTTTTATTGTACACACAAGATTGAAAAACACTATAAATACATGACATTTAGACCTCTATCCACTACATGGAAATTAGATGAAAAATACCTATTCAAACATGAAAAAAATTGAGCAAAATAAAGGTTATTAATCCTTATTCTACCCTACTTCTACATAATACCATCTAAAGCTACCCTAATCTCATATTTTCTAGATTTCTAATCTCAAGCACACTCAAGGCATTCAAGAAAAGTATCATTCTGGCATCACTTGAACTTGCACTATCACATAGGTGGGGATAAATACATTAGTATTCATCCTTCATTCAAGTATTTATATGTAGGAAACTCTCTTCATAGTAGGGTGTTGAGGATGTCCAACCTATCCTACTAACGAACACACTTTTTAGCTCATGCCTTACTTTCAAGGAGGATTAGGGTTTGTATCATAAATAAGCTATTATTGGCAAAATATAGAATTTTAGACTTCATGTGTAAATGAATAGAACCCAAATACATAGTCAAAAGTGTACCTACAATTTTAGGGTAGTCCTTCATAGAGAAAACTAGTGCCATTTTAGGACACTAGAGCCACATGGAGCTACTGTCCAAGTGTAGCACTACTATTAAGGAGGGGATATTAAATAGGAATCCAATTCATGGCACTTAGACCTATTTGTATCTTAATTTTCAACACTCATATCTTTCATATTAGGTTTTTTCTAGATAAATCTTTATTTGTAATAATTTATTACTATTTATAGAAAATCAAAACTGGTCAAAATCTATAACAAATCAGTCATTATTTATTACATATTATTTCACTTCTCATCCATTTAATCAAACATAATATTTACATAACTAAACCCTAAAAAGGTTAAAATAATACCCAAAACTCTCTACATCTATCAAAGACTTGTTTCAAATGATCTAAGTGATCAACTACACATTTGGAGAAAATAGTGATATCATCAAGGTAAAATAGGGTCATATCATTTATTAAGCCCTTAAATGCCATGTCCATAGCTATTTATAAGGTCACACTAGTGTTGGACAATTTGAAAGGCATCTTTCTATAGGCATAGGTGTCCCATTTTATGGTAAAGTCTATCTTGAACTGATCAAACTCTTGTACCAATATATGATTGTAACCCAAGTATCCATCAAGAAGTGAAAACCTTTTATACCTTGATAATATTTATAATATTTATTCCATGGGTGGAATTTTATAATGATCCTTGAGGGATTTTCTATTTAAGCCCCTGAAATCCACCCAGATCTTGATCTCTCCATTTTTATTTCTCACAAGGAATAAATTAGCTACCCAAGAGGAGTGTTTGATCAAAAATATAATATTAGCCTCTATGAGCACAGTAATTTCATTCTTCATAACCGGTTTTAATTTAGGGTTTATAAGCCTTTGCTTTTTCCTAACCAACTTGGCATTAGGGTTTAACTCAATTTTATGTTGAGCTAAGGATAGTTCAAAACTCTTGAGATCTTGGTAACTCCATGAAAATATATCATCATAGTTTCTATAAAGGTGAATACACCCTTCCTTTTCAAGCTAAGTGCATACCTTTCCAAAATTAGGAATTTTCCATTAGAAATGAACACCTATTAATAATTATATTTATTTAACATCATGTTCTTCTTCTCATCTTTAAACTAATAATCAGAGTTGAATATGTTCTCTAGTGTGATCAATCCTTTAGGTAGCTCGTTTCCTTTTAATTAGGTGATTTTATCTTCATACTATGTCTATAACCCTAACTAGCTTTGGGAGGAAAATTTTTCCTTCTCTTGTACAAAATTTATGATCTACTCATCATTCTCACACACTTACCAATTAAAATCATTATAAAACACTGAATTTCTAACTATAAGCTTGACAGCTGATCATAAATCTATCACAACATCAATAGGGAGGTCATATTGAGATCTTATTATGGTAAGCCTATTTGCATTAATATTTTACTTCTTCGACATAGCTTGTATGTTGAAAGCATCAAATCTTTCAATGAGATCCTAAAATTTATGTTTATAATACTTTATCAAGTTATTCTTGGATACATTTTGGGTTCTCACCTGATTTACAATGATCTATGTATCCACAAACACTTTCAATGTCCTAATTCCTTTATTTTGCACCAACTAGAAGCCTTGGATCTATGCCTCATATTTGGCCATATTGTTGGTGAAACTAAATTGAATCCTATATACATGAAAGTTTTTATCCTTTTGAGGAGAGATCAACACAATATTTTCACCTACACCATTTTTGCTTTTGGATCCATTCAATAATAGATTCCATGTGCTTTCAAGGTCTTCTTGATTTTTTATGAGATTAGGTATGATAAAGTTGTCCTCAAAGATGCAATAATTTATCAATCCTCTTTCTTTCATATAGTCATATGGATCAAATCCATAATTCTCATTATCCTAGTTATCTAATGTTACATCTGGGACTTCCTCTAGAGGTGTGGTAGTCTCATGTAGGATTCACCTATCTTCATGATCACACATTATATAGTTCATGTCGATGGGATTGGGTGATTATGGATCTATATTATCTCTAAAAATAGATTTGGTATTAATATTCATTCTAGTTCCATATATAATCCTAGTATCATGTGTGACTAGTCAGATGACAAGTACCTACCCATTTTTGAAGTAAAGCCTCTTGAAATACAAATGGAAAAATTGTATATGTGAGTCTATAACATATATTTATTGGGTAATCAAGAAGCTAGGACATGCATCAAAGGTAAGGTTTAAGCCTTTAATAAACCCTACAATTTTGATAGCTATTTCATATAACTAAATAAATCCTTTTGTAATTGGGGTATAATCTATACCTAACATATTAGTTATCCTCTTAGACATGATTTAGATAATTACACCTGAATCAGTTATACAATTATGGATGAGGTGCTTACCTATGATCAAGGAGATATAGAATTGTGGTGGCTTTCTAATTTTGCCAATCTATCCTTCTTTTGGTTGACACAAACTTATGGAAATGATTAGAGAGGCTATTTATATTTCATGAGGATTAGATATCCCTATTACCTTCTGTAAAAAATTACTTTTGAGAAGGAATGGATTAAATTTTTTCTCTTCATTTTTTCCACTATGTTGAAGGGAATTTGAACCCCTTTCATCTAGAACTCTAGGATAATAGCCTACTCTTTAGCATGATGACTGACTTGAGGTTGATTCTCATTTTGAATACACTTATTTTTAGGTATCGATGGTAATAGTAGTCACCTTCTCTTTGAAAAATTCACATGGAACTTATGAAGTGGAAGATTGGCCTACTGAGAAATATTTATCTCCCTCTATTTCCCTTATTTTAAACCTTGTATTATGAGACACTATATTGTTGACTACATCTGATACATGGTTTTGATTTATGCTAATGAATTCATTATCCTACCAATTTACTAAAGTAGCTTCATGTGCTTGTGTTTGGGTCTCTTCTCATACTTCTTCCATTTGTAAAGTTAGTTATTTTATATACTCCTAAGGGTTTGATATACTTTTCACCATAAAATATTCACTTAACACTCCATTTACATAGGTAGAGTTATTATGTGGTTGATTACAGGGAAATTACCACTCATAATATTGGGCTAGATTGTTTTGAATAGGAACAAATGATCTACAGGTGCTAGTAGTATTATCATTTTGCATATTAGGAAGTCTAGAGTAAGTGAGATGTCCTTGGATTTGTGTAGTATTTTGATAAGGTTACCTAACATGTTGGTAAGATTGATTAAATGGTTGGTATAGTCTAAAATGATGGACTTGATGCCTCTTTATGGCTGTAACATCCCCATTAGGATATACTTAAAAATATGTAAATTTAAAAAAAAACACATATACATAAATAGACTGCATCTTGAGAGTCCATCAGAGATCATAAAAGTATTCATGTTCAATTATGACAACAATTCATATTCCATTACAAAATATGGATATCTAATATTAAGAGAGTATGATAAATATAATATAAAAATTAATTACAACATTTCAATCCTTGTTGATCTAAATACGCAATCACCACTATCAATATGCATCAATACATAATTAAAAATCTTGATGACAATTTTCAATAACAAGTACAATATAACACAATGTAAAAATAGTATACTTGGCTTCCCTAGAGCATAGTTCCCAAACTTCAAGTATATGTGGAAATCTCAAGTGTCATCTTGATAAGTAGTACTGCTATGGGGAGAGCAAGCATCATCCAAGCACTTTTCCACACCAACCACAAACCAATGGTCCCCCTCACTAATACCATCAGGGAATGGGCCTCCCTTCATGGATGAATAGATAGTGATGGCATTGGAATCCATAGAGACAAGAAATTACTCATGTGTTGTATGATTTCTAACTAGCTAAACATATAATGTATAATAGAAAACTCAATTTATTGAAAGATATTACACATACATGTAAACCATACTCATGAAATGATAATGTCTAACTAAACATAATCTGACCAAAGATTTATGAATAGTAATATAAAATAAATCTATAGATCAATCAAATTCATACACCATACTTTATTGGACTACCATCATCTAACATTGCAATGCCATTATTCCAGTGAAGTCCATCTTACTCCTTACTCCACATTAGCAATACAGATTGGTCAAATATAATTAAACTACAAGATTCAAACAAATTACATCCTACTAGAAACTACATCACATGACATGGTAAACATAGGAGTAATAACATTATACATTTCATACATCAAACATATGCATGAATCTTACATTATATTCTATCCCATTCTATAAATAATAATTATAGTTTTACCACCCAGGTAACCACACAATTAACTATAGATTTAAAATAATACAATTTGCTTCCATATAATACACCATATGGCAACCCATATTACCATAGTCTAATGTTTAATCGTATCTACTATGCATATAAATCAAACTAATGATGTAGTTATAAATACATGGAATCACACATTGCATACAATAGCTAGAAAAATCCATAACTTTATTTTCTCGAAAACATAAGTAATCTAGCTTCACAATAAATTTGTGTTTGGGGTTATATAATCAATAATTTTATAAAATAACTTTATTCAATCCTTTCAATTTTTAGTTAATATTTCACATGAGAATATTAACTAAAAGAATCAACCCCAGGTTTCTAATTATGCTAAAAGTCATAACCACATAACTAAATACATCATCAAGTTTCACATGTTAGTTCCCACATATTAAGGAATCTAAAAGTTTTTAAATTGGTAATCCATGAAAGAAGGTAGCTATATTTTATCCATTCAAATCCACATACACATTGTTTATGTTTAGGAAATACTACTGCTATAGTTAACTATGCAGTAAAGACTAAGATTTGGTCTTGTATTACCACTCCATTATAATAATCATAAATTTTATGACTTATGTCCATTGAGAAATTATAAAACTAATGTCACTATAACTATAGTGGAATTCTATTACAATACTAGAAAGTATTACATTAAAAACTAGATTTTATTCTTGTTCTCTACATAATCCAAACTAAGAGAAACCATCTTAGTCCTGCTACAAAAGATGAATATCTATAACTTTCCTCTATAAATATTCTATTGGAATTGACCCATGCCCATATAAGAGGTATGTTTACCATGATCAAGGTCTATACCACATGGGTTGATAAATAACAATGTTATGTGTCTGCTTACCATTATAATACTTTATAATTTACATACTTGTTTCAGACATCTTCCCTTTTTCTTTTTAAACCTTAACTCACTAAAGTGATATATAATTAAACATAAATGACTTTATTTTATTTTCATATATATTTTCTAATGACCATTATAAAGTGTATATAAGCTAAGATAAATACTTGTCATACAAGACTATATATCCTATTTTTTTCATCAGTCAATTCTCTTAGATATATAATATAAAGTCTTAACGTTATAAAAGTCACCATACCAAACCATTTTAATAATATAATATTCATGTCTTAAATGTATATATCCTATTTAATTAATCTTAAAAATATAATACTTAAATTAGTCTTATGGAATATAAGCCTTAAATGTATATAAAGTAAAAGCAAACTGCTCCACTCACTTTAACATTAACTTTCAGCCTTATAGCCTTATCTTTTAGATTTTATTATAATATTCTAATTCACTCTTTTCCTTTAACTTTCAGATTATAATATTTACATAGGTTGTATATTATATAACCTATATAATATTTATGGTTTATCTTATTTTTATGTATAAGCGTAGTACTATCATAGTACAACATATTAATTTTTTGTTAACTCTTTGCTAAAAAGTGTGTAAGTGTGTGTGTGTGTGTGTGTGTGTGTGTGTGTGTGTGTGTGTGTGTGTATATATATATATATATATATATATAATGCTTAGGTAGTCGGTATGGTAAATGGGGTGATGCCATATTTCTATCAAAGCTTTAATAAAATCCATTTTTTATATAAAATAGAAATATATACTAAGTTATGTTTAAACTTAAGCAAAAATATTCAAATTAGGACTATAGAGTGGCTACAGCTGGTATACGATGATGCCAATTTCTTTTGATTAATCTTCATCAATAGTTTAATCTATGCAGCTCTAGGGATTATAGGAATATATACTAAAAATGCAATTCACCAATCCCATTGCTTGTGCATATGGTACTACAATATATATAGTCACCCTATACAATATAACTATCACTGTAAGCAATATTCCAAATCACTGTGTTTGGGATATCTTCTTTAGAGAGGGTATAAATATTCAATAATTTGCTATACATTTTAATATCATTATATATCCACTAATTTTGTAAAGAGTATAATGTAAGGATTATAATTATGTATAGTTCATTGTATACATTTTAATATATTTATTGCATAATAATCACTATGTATATTAGAATATATTTGCTATATATGATTCCCTATTGAATTCTAGATGCTTTGTGTATATTATACTATTCATAAATATAATTTTCTATCCATCATATGAGTTACTCAACTATATACAGATCGCTCTAGTTTGATATATAACATAGCCAAAACTCTATATTATAGAAAGATATAAAAATTCATAAGGAATCACCTACCTATAAATTTTGTGCCTCCCTTTTCTTCTTTGACATGCTTCTTCTCTTCTTCCTCTCCAACGCATAAAATCTCAATCTTCATCCCTTTCCTTATGTATAAGTAGGCATGGCTTCTTCCTTTTTCAGATTTTTATTTTTGTTTTATTTTTTTTCTTTTACTATATTTAAAACCTCTAATTCTTTTCTAAATTTTTAATTATTTCTCTCTTTTTTTAATTTCATTGTTTTTTCCTTTTTAAAAATGAATTCCCTTTTTTATATTTTAATATGAAATGCCCAATTTCATATTTTTAATTAAAATAAATTAGCATTTAACTATATTTAAGTAATCTAATAACAAATTCCAAAATTCATAAATAACCCATATTTTTAAATTCACCTTTGATAAAATTTCTCCTACTATTATTAATGGCACAACATGCTAAACACATAAAGGAATTCACTTCTAGAATTTCACCTACTTAGGCAAATCATAGAAAATAACACTTCAAACAAGAACCATAAGCAATTATTTTTAAAAGCATTTCTACCATGAATAACTATTGTGTTGTGTGTAGGGCTTTTCCATCTCTTCATCGACCTTCGATTTCTCCATGTACATCACCCTCTCTGATAATGCTCTCCCTTCGATATGGTCGAGGGATGAATTCCCCTATATCCACCACATAGCACATAGGTAATTAGATAATATCACATGATAACAATAAAGAAATAATATAATTAAAACAATATATTAATATTCTTAAAATATAACCACATACATTAACCAACTCATACTAAGCAATCATGTATCATCATCTAATTAAACAACATTATACTATCCCATAATAGCATAAATCTCAAGCTTAGTAAAAAATATAAACCAATATCATATGTGTCCATTATAACTATCCATAAATAGTCAAATAGTTTTCTTAGCAAGGAATCAAGATGCAACATCCTTCCCCATAAAGCTAGTCATCATCCTAGATGACTCTTATTCAAACATATAAACTAAAATAAAAATATTATTCAATTGAAAAATAACATAGTATAATAGTATCTAATCAAGCAAATAAGTGTGGAAAATATTATAAATAACTCATCATACTCCTCCCATGTATTACTATCCTTAAAGTATTAGTTCCACTGGACCTTGTATTATGATAACTCTCTATTATGCAAATAAAGTTTGTGTGTGTCAATTACCCTGATTGGTTCTATTGTGACCACCCCAGGATCTAGAACTTGTAAAGAATTCCAATCTAATACATGTGTAGGATCATCTATATATTTATTAATATATGAAACATGGAAGACATCATTTAGAAAAGTTAGGGATAATGGCAACACAAGCCTATAAACAAAAGGATTGACCACTTATAACTCCTCTAAAGGTACTACATATCTCAGTGATAATTTTTCAAACTTCTCAAATTTAATCAAGCTATTCTATGGCTTAACCTATAAAAAAAATTTATCACTGATTAAAAAGTGCGTTTTTATTCTCTTCAAATCTAACAATATGTTATCTCTATCATTAGCCTTGACCAATATCTACCTGATTAGCCTAACTTGTTATTCCATCTCTAAGAGCATCTCAGGTACAAAGACTACCTTATCCTCTAAATTATCCCTACTAATGGGTGGCTTGCACCTTCTCTCATAAAGTGCCTCAAATGGTGACATCTTTAATGTTGAATTGTATTAATTGTTATATGCAAACTCAACCAATGAAATATAATATTCCCAGTTATACGACTAGTTCATGCAATACATTCAAAGAAGATCCTCAAGAACTTAATTAATTCTCTCAGTTTATCCATTAGTCTCTAAGTGGTAAGTTTTACTAAAATTAATTTGTGTAACCAAATATGAATTTAGAGTAATCTAAAAACTTGAAGTCATCTTTTAATCATAATTTGAAATTATATTCTCTAGAAAACAAGCTACTTATACACCTCCTTAATGAATCTCTTCTCAAGGGCAGGTACATCATCCATCAAATTGCTTGGTATAAAGTGAGTCACCTTGGTTAGTTTATCAACAACTACCAAGATCATATCATACCTATTCCATGACATCATAAATCCTTGGAAAAAGTCCATAATGATCACATTACATTTCAATTATGGTATATCATGTGGATATAATAATCCAACTGGATGCACATGCTTAACTTTCACTCATTGATACTCTAGACAATATGACACATAATTTTCTACATCTTTGTTGATTATTTAATATAAATGTAGTGATCTAAGCTATGCCATAAGCTTGGTCACACCTTGATGTCCTGAATAAGGTGCATCATGTAATTCCTTAAGAACTATGATCCATAGATTCTCTTGATCTAGAATATAAATCCATCCATTATAATGAAAAAGACCATCACTCTCCAAAATGAATCCTTTAAACCAAGGATTTTGAGAATTATTTAATAATTCCTTATTGAATTGATTGTAAAATTCATCTCCTAAAGATAACTCAATCACTTGATCCATGAAGGTACTCTTGATGGTAGCTATAGCTACTATGTACCTTCTACAACTGAGGGCATCAACTAGTCTATTCTCTTTGCCTTTGATATAACTGATATCAAAATTGTATTCAAACAAAAAATTAAGCCAACATTCCTAATGATCATTCAAATTAGGTGGGTGAAAATATAATTCAGTCCCAAGTTATTTGTCTTGATCTAAAAAGGTTTTTTGAACAAATAATGCTACCATATTTTTAAAGCATGAATAATCACTGAAAGCTCCAAATCATGAGGGAAATAATTCATCTCATATGGCTTAATATTCATGACTCATAAGCCATTAATGATCCATAGTGCATAAGGAATCCACCTATTCCATCCCCTAATGCATCCATGACCACTAAAAAATTACCACTGGGATCTATAAATCTTAAGACTGGTGTTGAAGGACTCTAGCATAATTGTTTCAATGTGAAGGCAACTTGCATAGGACAACCAAAAAGATACCTAATCAAGGGGTATATTAAAAAAAAAAGAGTTGGTTTATTTCTTGGATAATATCATAATATAACCAATACACTTCACATGACCTAATAAATTATAACTCTTACTCAAGCATGAAGGATAAAGAGGAATAAGGATGATACCAACACTTAGCTCCACTAGTCATCACTAGCACACTTATAAAAATATGTTCATAAACCAAAAGTATATTTGTATTCAATTTTAAAATTAAAAAAATTAGTTTCATACCATCAGGGCTTTCACCATACTAGTTTTGGTCTCCTCTACAATAGCCAAGATGGCTCACATTTATAAAATTTAGAAGAAAAAAGGGAGAAGCGAAATTGAAGAGGCACAAGGACAAATGTCCAAATGTGAGGATCAGTTAAAACACATGAATGAATTGGTAAAGGATTTATGAAAACTATTTTCACTTCATTATATCCCAAAATAGCGTTTTCTCTAAGTGTGGCATAGTAATCTTGTCTATCATTCACTCTTGTGAAACTACCTTCATGATGGGATTTCAAGAGAACTTCAAAGTAGGTTAGGGAAAAATTTTGCATAGAAATGAGGTGGAAGAGATATAAATTAACATAGGTGGACATGTTACCATTCTATCCTGATCACCTTCCTCACATGTGGCATTGAAATTCTTCACAAGCATCTTTAAGTCTTTGAAACTCCTTCTTGACAAGTGGTAAAAGCAAGAGTTTGATCATGAGGTCTCTTGGATAATTAAATTTTCATCCCAAGGACACTTTTAAATCATTTTCAAGCATATCAATCAGTTAAATTAGCTACAATCATCAATTCCCTTCTTAGGTGTCACAAAGCCTCCTTGTCTCATTAGGCCTAATTTGGACAAAATAGCTAAAATTTGGATTTCCCTCAATTGGTACAATTTTTCATCATGGAAGGAATATTTTAATATTTTTTGTCTGAAAACATTAAATTTATAATCATCGATATTTCTTCAAGTCCCCATTTTGCTCATAGAGCCTTCACTAGGCCTATTCCTCTTGTAGCCCTATTTTTGCATAAATCCATTGGTACAGGAGAATGTGAAAACTTATAGGACCAATTGAGACAATTTTTAGTACCCTTTTACCTAATTTTTATGTGTGTCAATTTCATGGCTCAAAACATAAGGAAAGTGTGTTTGTTGATCAATTAGTCTTCCCAATTAGGTCTAATTAGACCTCTTTAGCCTAGAAGACCGAAAATGCTCAAAAATGGCTCCTTCACATGTGAAATATCTTGGAAATGTTTTATTAAGTTTAAAATGACACATAATATGTTCCATATAAAATTTTAGCCTCTGTTTCATTGTGGAAATATGAAAACCCTGAAATGGCCAAAAGACTAGTTTAGGTCTTTTTACATGCCAGATAAGGAAAATGGATGTTGGGTGAGTAATGAGCTTCAAATTGATTTTATTTGATTAATTATGGCTAAAAAAAAGTATTATATACATATTTAAACATTAATCAACAGATTTTAAAGAATTAAAAAGGACAAAAGGGCACATGAGCCTCAATTTGGCTTTTAGGCTTATGGATTCCCTTCACCCATGATTGCAACCTTCCTTGGTTAGAGCATCTTGTTTCATTCCATAAAATATAGTAAGTTTTTAAGGTCTTATTAGGTACCATAAATCTTATAAAATAATTTTTTGGTCCTCTTTATATTTTTGGTCCATTATTTCAACAATTTTTCCAAAATTGCCCCCTTCATGCATGCTCAAACAACCGCGACTTTGAGACAAAATAGAGAGGGTTTATCATTTTATATGATAAAATATTACTATTTTAAAGTTTCCTATCATTATTAATATTAATATTTACCAAATTTAGGCATATAAATCTTCCATTTAGACCTCCATCTTCACATATTTCCAAGGTAGACTTTATGAATCAAGCAATTTATGAAGGTAGGCAGAGTATACGTTTATATTTTGCATTTGAAAAGTATAATTTTACATTTAAATATTAAAATAATTTATATTAATTTATTTTTTTCAATATATAAACCTTTATTTAATCATTTACAAATGTGGTTCTTTACTAAAGCATTCACATACCTTATTCTTTGTTATACTGGCCACATGCTTTGACTATACAATGTCCTTGTTTTGACCCATGTAGGTGTTTATAGGTGATCATGGGTATGAATTAGGTATTTTATGATGATTTATAGAATTTATTATTCCTTAAAAACAATTATGACTTGAAATTTCTACTTTCTGAACCAAAAAGTACTTAGAACCTCCTTAAAATCAATTATTTCACTCCATTGCAACCATGACTATGTTTTGGTGAGTTTAGGGGCCTGTAGATCATGAAATGAGATTAATTTTATGTTTATGTTACTAATTTACATTTTATTTATGCCACTATGCCATCATTTTCTTTGAATTCACTTAAAAATCCTTCAAACCACATCAATTCCATGCTTAGGTTCTTGAAGAGGATACCCCTGCCTTGACTAGGATAGTCATCATTCTACCCTTGTAGGGTGATTAATTGGCATATTTGGGAATATTAAATGGTGTATTTAGGTTTATATCAAGTTAATTGAGATCAATTTAAACTCATTATGCTTTGTATCCACCTTAAGAACTCTAAACCAAGATCAAACTTCAAACTTCTACCTCACTGCCTGTCTTAATCTGTTTAGGACTTTAGGTGCATTAGGGAGAATTTGAAACATGTTTAAGGGGTTTTTTATTATTATTTAAGTTTCTTAAGTCATTAAAAATCTTTCTCTCTTTTAAATTTTAAAACAAGATTCAAACTTAACATTTTATCTCATATACATCAACTTTCAAGCAACCTTCTTAGCAAGACTGTGTCTCATGGTCTTTAGGCCTACCTATAGGTTTATTTGGCTCTATATGCACTTTATCATGTGATGATTAGGATTGTATTGAAAATTTATAGGTAAATTATTTTTAATTATTATTTAATCCTTCTTTAAACCTTTCAAACCATATCAATTCTTTTCCTAGGTCCCCAACTGGGACACCCTACCTTGACTATGACAGTCATGCTTTTAGGCCTACTATAGGTGTGAAATAGCTAATGAGGTTATGTTTAAAATAATTATATACCATTTAAATAATATTGAGTTCATATATTTTCATCTTCAATTTCACATAATGCCTTAAAATCTCTCAAACACCTAGGTACTAGCTCACTATTAGTCTTGGTTGTAGATGCTCATTTTAGGCTTGTTATATGGACATGAGAAGGTTCATCAATGATCAAAACATCAAATTTCATATGTTAATTGATATTATTATTTATAAATTCTACTTGAAATGGTTTGGATAGTTTCAAATTATTAACATGAACTAGGTTCATCTAATTTAATTGCAAGACCAATTTGTCATCACCTTCTTGTAGATACCACTATTCAAATTCAATGATTTTTGGAAACTTTTAAGCTTGTTCAAACTCCACTTCTAATCTTCCTTAGGCTTTCAAATTTGGAATGAGTTTTTTTATAGATATGTTTAATAGGTAAATCAACCAAGACCATTATATAGTTCTTTTGTCATTTCATATGTTATCTCAAAATACCTCAAGGATCTCTATTTGGTCTATTTGAGAACTATGGGACCAAATATAGTCAACTCACTATTTGAAGTGAAAATTCCTCTTTGCATATCATTATAAATTTGATGGCATGAACACCATGATTATTGGGAAATTTTGGATCTTCAAACATGAAATTTTACATATGTCCCATCCTTTATACCTTCGTACATCCTCTTGAACTTCTGTAGAATATGACTGTGAGCACAATTTACTAATCAAGGCAGTGAACAAGAAAAATTGGACACATTAGCTTGAAAGAGTGGACTAACCTTTTAAAAATATAATTAAATGGATCACATTTAATAAATGAACCCAAACATATTTATCATCCCATGGAACCACCTCCTCCATTTTAAAACTTAGGTTACATGCCCATGAATGCAAACTTTGAGAAACAAGCACAATTTGGAATTCTCCCTTAAAGGCATTGAAAGAGAAGCAGTTGTAAATTTTAAAAAACAAAAGAATAATAATCATGTCTTTAAAAACATGTAGAATCACTTGAAAAAAACCATTCTAGTAATTTAAAGCAAGAAAAGTTGAAACAGATTAAAAAAGGGACCCCCTCATGATTGAATAGGCATAAAAAGTTTCCTGGAGTGTAAATGATTATTAATAAATGAGGAATAAAAATTTTAAAATTATTTTTATTAAAATTAAGGGAAATAAAATTAAAATCCACCCCCATAATCACTCTTTCCAATTCCACCTATAGCTTTCATAGCGAGTGCTTGAATATACCCTTCCTTGGCTTGCCAATGGAAAATGGAGGAAAAGAAGTTGGAGATGAATTTTATTACATTATACTTGAAATAAAAACATTTAAATGACCTATGTGGATGTAAATAGACTCCCCACCACGTTTTAAACTAATGATGGTCTTGAGAAGTTTGTATAAATGCCCAAAGGGGCCTATTTTTAAGGAAAAATTACCATTTCAAGATCATAATAGATTTTTAACTACCACATGACATGATTATTACATAATTTGACCTTTTCCACTTTATTATCCACCTTGGTGACAAATATTTTAGTTTTAAAGTCATTAAAAGTCATTTAACTAATCTAAAAAGTGGCCAAATGACTTTTTAGCACCTAAAACCTAGCAAGTGGTCAATTTATGACTTGTAAACATAATGAAACCTATAAAAGACAATTTTAAGACACTTATAAAATAAATTGAGCCTTTGAATAAGTTTTACCATAGTTGACCAATGTTGAATTTTGGTTGATTGAGCTAGTACAAGGAGGATGGGCTTCAACAAGGACTAGGGAAAGGGTAAGTGAGACATGTAGGACAATAGATGACCCCATAAGACACATGAAAAATTAATTTAAAAATTAAAAATAGTATGAGTTGACCCAAATTTTACTTGGGTTCATATTTGGTCAACATTCTTAGTGATTCTCAATGGTTGCATGCCTACTATGTGTAAGAATAATTGCCTAATCCTTCCATTGGGCATGGAGTAACACATATGAGTAGTCTAATTGAATTGAACAAACCTTTAGATTAGGGGAAATAAGTTGGTTGACACACACACACACACAAACTAAGATACACACCAACAAAAGGAAAGAAACACACTTGTTTCATGAAGCACATAGGAAACACAAGACAACTAAAACAAACCACTCTAATGTGTACAAACTAGATAGATAAAAATGATCCTCCTAGATCGAAAGGAAAGCTTTTAATACCATCTCTTTGAAGTGAACTAGGAACATGTGCAATCTTTCATTTATAAATTGTCCTTGTTTATTCAAAACTTTTATTACTTCCCATGGTGCTTGCATTGACTTCGTCCAGTTTCATAGCTAAGAACATGTATTTAGTAGAAACATACTCCTCTTGATTGATTTAAATGACAACCATAGCCATTGACTCAAGCTATTTTTCATTAATCTTAGATTCATTATGACCTTCAAATTCAGCCTCAACCTCAAGTGTATTTTCATTATAAAGGTTGTATTCATTTTGAAAAGGAAATTCTCCATCAAGCTTTAGTGGTTTTAGCAGCAAAATGCATGGAGAGGTTCTTCCAAACTCACTATATCTCTTAAAACCTTTTATTATCCATCCAACTTATGCACTTGATCATCTTTAGATGAATCATGCTTACCTTTCTCTTTTTTAGGAGGTGATTCATGATCTTTAATAGGTTTAGTTGAAACATCTCCTTCAAAACTCTTCGCAAGCTCTTCATGAAGTGGAGATGCATCATCCAAGCTCAAGAAAAAAATTTCAAGATCATCTCAAAATTCCAACTCTTCATTATAAATAGAAAATACTTAAAGTTTATCAACATTGTTACCAACTTCTTGTGAAGCATCATTTTGGCTAGTGGGTACCACTTCTTCATCTTGTGTTGGAAGTAGATCATCATCATCTTCCATGAAGCAAGGAAATTCATCAATCCATTCAAGCTCTACTTATTCTTGTCTTACCATTTAAGTGTCTTCTTCTCCCAAAACCATTATTAGATGCTCCATATTAGTAGCTCCTTCTTCAGTGTGTTCAAGGAACTTATCTATGATGGCATCTTCCTCCAACTCTTGAGGAGTCTCAAGAACAATCAACTTATGTGAAGGCAATAGAGAAGAAGTAATAGATGGAAAACCTTTAGGTGCTTTATCAACCTTGTCCACATTGTTATCTTCCCTTTGAAAGTTCATAAGAATGGTACCTTGGTTTTTACCTTCTCCATGAGTGTCTCTTTGCATGAGATTTTATTCTTATGGTGTGAGGCAAGGGATATTTATTTCTTGTGTTATTAAGGCTTGATAATCTCTTCAACCATCATTCACTAACTGACCTTGAGATTGTTCCCAATGTTCCTCTTCTTGAACTAGGTTGGTATGGACTTGAAAAATAGCCTTTGTGTATAGAATGGAATTAGGATTATAGTTGTTAGGCTTCCTATTGAAAACTTGATGACCTTAGTGTTTGTATTGAGGATTGGGTGGAGAACCTACTTGCAATTGATCTTGTTTGAGTTGGGCTTATAATGGTTGAATCATTGTATCATTGCCTACAGTATTATCCTCATTCTTTGGAAAGGTCACGAACTTGGCATTGGCATTGGGAACTTGTGCTACATATGGGTTTTTGAATGAACTATGAGATAAGAAAGGTATAACAAATCTTGGGGATAATTTCTCAGTTGGTATCAAACTACTCTCAGCTTCAATAACTATCATATATGCATTAGGTATATTGGATCCTCCCATTACATATAACATTATTACCACATCAGTGCTAAGAGCCTTGAGATAAGTAGGGAATACAAATCTTGGAAGAGGCCTCAAATAGGGGGAAATCTATACCATGTCCTTTGAAATAATTCATTAAAATATTCCATGGATTCATTTGGACCTTTATTTTATCACATTTAGCTAATGGATTAGTGAAGTGTGGTCACTCTTTTTCTCAAATCTATTCACCAATAACTCTACAAAGCCATCCCAACTATTGATGCAACCGCTTCCTAATGTCCTATACCAATAAAGTGTTTTACCCTTTAGAGACATGGCAAGTAGTCTAATGGCTATGTTAACTTGGGTGATATTGTAGAAGTTAAAAAAGTTTGATATGTCTCTAATGTGCTTAGATGGGGTAATAAGACCTTCTCCATTGAAGCTAGGGAGAATTTTGGTGGCATTAAGAAGAATAGGGTCATATGCATGAATATTAATTAGATTTTGAGTGTTGAAGGCTGAGAAAGGATGTATCCTAGCCATTTCTTCTTCCTCTTCATGACCATGAAATATAATGTGGAAAATTTGATCTAAAACCAAAGATTATCACCTTTTAGAGTCACCAAATGTTGGATTACAAACACTTCTACAACCTTGTGCTTATCAAGACTAGCATTCACCTTGACATGGGAGAAATTAGGACTAGTTATCCCACCTGGCATGCCATAACTATTGTCATAAAATTGTGCATCATAGGATACTATATGAAGATCCTATAATTTTATGCAACATGGAATCATCTCTTAGGTTGTGGGGAACCTATAAGAGGGATGAATCACTAGATTATAAGGCCTAGCTCCCTAGATTATTCTTGAAGTGCATATCACCTAATATAATGCATGTTTATGGGAAAAGGGTTAGGAATTTACATAAAAATGGAAACTAAACTAAATATGTGATACACCAAGACACATTTCCACATGACTATCACATTCCTTACTAAAGGAAAGAAACAAGTTGGTTGACACACACACATAAAAACTAAGATACACACCAACAAAAGGAAAGAAACACACTTGTTTCATGAAGCGCTTAGGAAACACAAGACAATTGAAACAAACCACTCTAATGTGTACAAACTAGATAGATAAAAATGATCCACCTAGATCAAAAGGAAAGCTTTTAATACCATCTCTTTGATGTAAACTAGGAACATGTGAAAGCTTTCATTTATGAATTGCCCTTGTTTATTCAAAACTTTTCTTACTTACCATGGTGCTTGCATTGACTTTGTCCAGTTTCATAGCTAAGAAAATGTATTTAGTAGAAACATACTCCTCTTGATTGATTTAAATGACAACCATAGCCATTGATTCAAGTGGTTTTTCATTAATATTAGATTCATTATGACCTTCAAATTCAACCTCAACCTCAAGTGTATTTTCATTATCAAGGTTGTATTCATTTTGAAAAGAAAGTTCTCCATCAAGCTTTAGTGGTTTTAGCAGCAGAATGCATGGGAGAGGTTCTTCCAAACCCAATATATCTCTTGAAACCTTGTATTATCCATCCATCTTATGCACTTGATAATCTTTAGTTGAATCATGATTACCTTTCTCTTTTTTAGGAGGTGATTCATGATCTTTAATAGCTTCAGTTGAAACATCTCCTTCAAAACTCTTCTCAAGATCTTCATGAAGTGGAGATGCATCATCCAAGCTCAATAAAAAAATTTCAAGATCAAATCATAATTCCAACTCTTCATTATAAATAGAAAATACTTGAAGTTTATCAACATTGCTACCAACTTCTTGTGAAGCATCATTTTGGTTAGTGGGTACCACTTCTTCATCTTGTGTTGGAAGTAGATCATCATCATCTTCCATGAATTAAGGTAATTCATCAATCCACTCAAGGTCTACTTCTTCTTGTCTTACCATTTAAGTGTCTTCTTCTCCCAAAACCTTTATTGGATGCTCCATATTAGTAGCTCCTTCTTCAGTGTGTTCAAGGAACTTATCTATGATGGCATCCTCCTCCAACTCTTGAGGAGTCTCAAGAACAATCAACTTATGTGAAGGTAATATAGAAGAAGTACTAAATGGCAAACCTTTAGGTTCTTTATCAACATTTTCCACATTGTTATCTTCCCTTTGAAAGTTCATAAGAATGGTACCTTGGCTTTTACCTTCTCCATGAGTGTCTCTTTGCATGAGATTTTATTCTTCTGGTGTGAGGCAAGGGATATTTATTTCTTGTGTTATTAAGGCTTGATAATCTCTTCCACCATCATTCACAAACTGACCTTGACATTGTTCCCAATGTAACTCTTCTTGAACTAGGTTGGTATGGACTTGAAAAATAGCCTTTGTGGATAGAATGGAATTAGGATTATAGTTGTTAGGATTCTTATTGAAAAATTGATGACCTTAGTGTTTGTATTGAGGATTGGGTGGAGACCCTACTTGCAATTGAACTTGTTTGAGTTGGGATTATAATGGTTGAATCATTACATCTTTGTCTACAGTATTATCCTCATTCTTTGGAAAGGTCACGAACTTGGCATTGGCATTGGGAACTTGTGCTACATTTGGGTTTTTAAATGAACTATGAGATATGAAAGGTATAACAACTCTTAGGGATAATTTCTCAGCTGGTATCAAACTACTCTTAGCTTCAAAAGCTATCTCATATGCATTAGGTATATTGGATCCCCCCATTGCATATAACATTATTACCACATCAGTGCTAAGAGCCTCTAGATAAGTAGGGAATACAGATCTTGGAAGAGGCCTCAGATAGGGGGAAATATATACCATGTCCTTTGAAATATTTCATTAAAATATTCCATGGATTCATTAGGACCTTTCTTTTATCACATTTAGCTGATGGATTAGTGAAGTGTGGTCACTCTTTTTCTCAAATCTATTCACCAATAACTCTATAAAGCCATCCCAAATATTGATGCAACCACTTCCTAATGTCCTATACCAATCAAGTGTTTTACCCTTTAGAGACATGGCAAGTATTCTAATGGCTATGTTAACTTGGGTGATATTGTAGAAGTTAAAAAAGATTGAGATGTCTCTAATGTGCTCAGATGGGGTAATAGGACCTCCATTGAAGCTAGGGAGAATTTTGGTGGCATTAAGAGGAACAGGGTCATATGCATGAAGATTAATTAGATTTTGAGTGTTGAAGGCTAAGAAAGGATGTATCTTAGCCATTTCTTCTTCCTCTTCATGACCATGAAATATAATGTGGAAAATTTGATCTAAAACCAAAGATTATCACCTTTTAGAGTCACCAAATGCTGGATTAGAAACACTTCTACAACCTTGTGCTTGTCAAGACCAGCATTCACCTTGACATGGGAGAAGTTAGGACTAGCTATCCTACCTGGCATGCAATAACTATTGTCATAAAATTGTACAACCTAGGATACTATATGAAGATCCTATAATATTATGCAACATGGAATCATCTCTTAGGTTGTGAGGAACCTATAAGAGGGATGAATCACTAGATTATAAGGCATAGCTCCCTATATTCTTCTTGAAGTGCACATCACCTAATATAATGCATGTTTATGGGAAAAGGGTTAGGAATTTACATAAAAATATAAACTAAACTAAATGTGTGATACACCAAGAAACATTTCCACATGACTATCACATTCCTTACTAAAGGAAAGAAACAAGTTGGTTGACACACACACATAAAAACTAAGATACACACCAACAAAAGGAAAGAAACACACTTGTTTCATGAAGCACTTAAGAAACACAAGACAAATAAAACAAACCACTCTAATGTGTACAAACTAGATAGATAAAAATGATCCTCCTAGATGGAAAGGAAAGCTTTTAATAGCATCTCTTTGAAGGGAACTAGGATCATGTGCAAGCTTTCATTTATGAATTATCCTTATTTATTCAAAACTTTTCTTGCTTCCCATGGTGCTTGCATTGACTTCATCCAACTTCATAGCTAAGAACATGTATTTAGTAGAAACATACTTCTCTTGATTGATTTAAATGACAACCATAGCCATTGATTCAAGCGGTTTTTCATTAATCTTAAATTCATTATGACCTTCAAATTCAACCTCAACCTCAAGTGTATTTTCATTATCAAGGTTTTATTCATTTTGAAAAGGAAGTTCTCCATCAAGATTTAGTGGTTTTAGTAGTAGAATGCATGGGAGAGGTTCTCCCAAACTCACTATATCTCTTGAAACCTTGTATTATCCATCCATCTTATGCACTTGATCATCTTTAGATGAATCATGCTTACCTTTTTATTTTTTAGGAGGTGATTCATGATCTTGAATAGGTTCAATTGAAACATCTCCTTCAAAACTCTTCTCAAGCTCTTCATCAAGTGGAGATGTATCATCCAAGCTCAATAAAAAAATTTCAAGATCATCTCAAAATTCCAACTCTTCATTATAAATAGAAAATACTTGAAGTTTATCAACATTGTTACCAACTTCTTGTGAAGCATCATTTTGGCTAGTGGGTACCACTTCTTCATCTTGTGTTGGAATTAGATCATCATCATCTTCCATGAAGCAAGGTAATTCATCAATCCACTCAAGGTTTACTTCTTCTTGTCTTACCATTTAAGTGTCTTCTTCTCCCAAAACCTTTATTGGATGATCCATAAATGTAGCTCCTTCTTCAGTGTGTTCAAGGAACTTATCTATGATGGCATCCTCCTCTAACTCTTGAGGAGTCTCAAGAACAATCAACTTATGTGAATTAAATAGAGAATAAGTACTAGATGGCAAACCTTTAGGTGTTTTATCAACCTTGTCCACATTGTTATCTTCCATTTGAAAGTTCATAAGAATGGTACCTTGGCTTTTACCTTCTCCATGAGTGTCTCTTTGCATGAGATTTTATTCTTCTGGTGTGAGGCAAGGGATATTTATTTCTTGTGGTATTAAGGCTTGATAATCTCTTCCACCATCATTCACAAACTTACCTTGACATTATTCACAATGTTCCTCTTCTTGAACTAGGTTGGTATGGACTTGAAAAATAGCCTTTGTGGATAGAATGGAATTAGGATTATAGTTTTTAGGCTTCCTATTGAAAACTTGATGACCTTAGTGTTTGTATTGAGGATTGGGTGGAGAACCTACTTGCAATTGAGCTTGTTTGAATTGGGCTTATAATGGTTGAATCACTGCATCTTTGTCTACAGTATTATCCTCATTCTTTGGAAAGGTCATGAACTTGGCATTGGAATTGGGAACTTATGCTACGTTTGGGTTTTTAAATGAACTATGAGATAAGAAAAGTATAACAACTCTTGGGGATAATTTCTCAGCTGGTATCAAACTACTCTCAGCTTCAAAAGCTATCTCATATGCATTAGGTATATTGGATCCTCCCATTACATATAAAATTATTACCACATCAGTGCAAAGAGCCTTGAGGTAAGTAGGGAATACAAATCTTGGAAGAGGCCTCAAATAGGGGGAAATCTATACCATGTCCTTTGAAATATTTCATTAAAATATACCATGGATTTATTAGGACTTTTCTTTTATCACATTTAGCTGATGGATTAGTGAAGTGTGGTCACTCTTTTTCTCAAATCTATTCACCAATAACTCTACAAATCCATCCCAACTATTGATGAAACCGCTTCCTAATGTTCTATACCAATCAAGTGTTTTACCCTTTAGAGACATGGCAAGTAGTCTAATGGCTATGTTAACTTGGGTGATATTGTAAAAGTTAAAAAAGTTTGAGATGTCTCTAATGTGCTCAGATGGGGTAATAGGACATTCTCCATTAAATCTAGGGAGAATTTTGGTGGAATTAAGAGGAATAGGGTCATATGCATGAAGATTAATTAAATTTTGAGTGTTGAAGGCTGAGAAAGGATGTATCCTAGCCATTTCTTCTTCCTCTTCATGACCATGAAATATAATGTGGAAAATTTGATCTAAAACCAAAGATTATCACCTTTTAGAGTCACCAAATGTTGGATTAGAAACACTTCTACAACCTTGTGCTTGTCAAGACAAGCATTCACCTTGACATGGGAGAAATTAGGACAAGCTATCCCACCTGGCATGCCATAACAATTGTCATAAAATTGTGCATCCTAGGATACTATATGAAGATCCTATAATTTTATGTAACATGGAATCATCTCTCAGGTTGTGAGGAACCCATAAGAGGAATGAATCACTAGATTATAAGGCCTAGCTCCCTACATTCTTCTTGAAATGCACATCACCTAATTTAATGCATGTTTATGGGAAAAGGGTTAGGAATTTACATAAAAATGGAAACAAAACTAAATATGTGATACACCAAGACACATTTCCACATGACTATCACATTCCTTACTAAAGGAAAGAAACAAGTTAGTTGACACACACACATAAAAACTAAGATACACACCAACAAAAGGAAAGAAACACACTTGTTTCATGAAGTGCTTAGGAAACACAAGACAACTGAAACAAACCACTCTAATGTGTACAAACTAGATAGATAAAAATGATCCTCCTAGATCGAAAGGAAAGATTTTAATACCATCTCTTTCAAGTGAACTAGGAGCATGTGCAAGCTTTCATTTATGAATTGTCCTTGTTTATTCAAAACTTTTCCTACTTCCCATGGTGCTTGCATTGACTTCATCCAGTTTCATAGCTAAGAACATGTATTTAGTAGAAACATACTCCTCTTGATTGATTTAAATGACAACCATAGCCATTGATTCAAGTGGTTTTTCATTAATCTTAGATTCATTATGACCTTCAAATTCAACCTCAACCTAAAGTGTTTTTTCATTATCAAGGTTGTATTCATTTTGAAAAGGATGTTCTCCATCAAGCTTTAGTGGTTTTAGCAGCAGAATGCATGGGAGAGGTTCTTCCAAACACACTACATCTCTTGAAACCTTGTATTATCCATTCATCTTATGCACTTGATCATCTTTAGATGAATCTTACTTACCTTTCTCTTTTTTAGGAGGTGATTCATGATCTTTAATAGGTTTAGTTGAAACATCTCCTTCAAAACTCTTCTCAAGTTCTTCATGAAGTGGAGATGCATAATCCAAGCTCAAGAAAAAAATTTCAAGATCATCTCAAAATTTCAACTCTTCATTATAAATAGAAAATACTTGAAGTGTATCAACATTGTTACCAACTTCTTGTGAAGCATCATTTTGGCTAGTGGGTACCACTTCTTCATCTTGTGTTGGAAGTAGATCATCATCATCTTCCATGAAGTAAGGTAATTCATCAATCCACTCAATGTCTACTTCTTCTTGTCTTACCATTTAAGTGTCTTCTTCTCCCAAAACCTTTATTGGATGCTCCATATTAGTAGTTCCTTCTTCAGTGTGTTCAAGGAACTTATCTATGATGGCATCCTCCTCCAACTCTTGAGGAGTCTCAAGAACAATCAACTTATGTGAAGGCAATAGAGAAGAAGTACTAGATGGCAAACCTTTAGGTTCTTTATCAACATTCTCCATATTGTTATTTTCCCTTTGAAAGTTCATAAGAATGGTACCTTGGCTTCTACCTTCTCCATGAGTGTCTCTTTGCATGAGATTTTATTCTTCTGGTGTGAGGCAAGGGATATTTATTTCTTGTGTTATTAAGGCTTGATATTCTCTTCCACCATCATTCACAAGCTGACCTTGAGATTGTTCCCAATGTTCCTCTTCTTGAACTAGGTTGGTATGGACTTGAAAAATAACCTTTGTGGATAGAATAAAATTAGGATTATAATTGTTAGGCTTCTTATTGAAAACTTGATGACCTTAGTGTTTGTATTGAAGATTGGGTGGAGAACCTATTTGTAATTGAGCTTGTTTGAGTTGGGCTTATAATGGTTGAATCATTACATCTTTGTCTACAGTATTATCCTCATTCTTTGGAAAGGTCATGAACTTGGCATTGGCATTGGGAACTTGAGCTAAATTTGGGTTTTTAAATGAACTATGACATAAGAAAGGTATAACAACTCTTGGGGATAATTTCTCATCTATTATCAAACTACTCTTAGTTTCAATAGTTATCTCATATGCATTAGGTATATTGGATCCTCCCATTGCATATAACATTATTACCACATCAATGCCAAGAGCCTTGAGATAAGTAGGAAATACAAATCTTTTAAGAGGCCTCAGATAGGTGGAAATCTATACCATGTCCTTTGAAATATTTCATTAAAATATTCCATGGATTCATTAAGACCTTTCTTTTATCACATTTAGCTGATGGATTAGTGAAGTGTGGTCACTCTTTTTCTCAAATATATTCACCAATAACTCTACAAAGCCATCCAAACTATTGATGCAACCGCTTCCTAATGTCCTATACCAATCAAGTATTTTACCCTTTAGAGACATGGCAAGTAGTGTAATGGCTATGTTAACTTAGGTGATATTGTAGAAGTTAAAAGAGTTTGAAATGTATCTAATGTGCTTAGATGGGGTAATAGGATCATCTCCATTGAATCTAGGGAGAATTTTTGTTGCATTAAGAGGAATAGGGTCATATGCATGAAGATTAATTAGATTTTGAGTGTTGAAGGCTGAGAAAGGATGTATCCTAGCCATTTCTTCTTCCTCTTCATGACCATGAAATATAATGTGGAAAATTTGATCTAAAACCAAATATTATCACCTTTTAGAGTCACCAAATGTTGGATTAGAAACACTTCTACAACCTTGTGCTTGTCAAGACAAGCATTCACCTTGACATGGGAGAAATTAGGACAAGCTATCCCACCTGGCATGCCATAACTATTGTCATAAAATTGTGCATCCTAGGATAATATATGAAGATCCTATAATTTTATGCAATATGGAATCATCTCTCATGTTGTGAGGAACCTATAAGAGGAATGAATCACTAAATTAGAAGGCCTAGCTCCCTACATTCTTCTTGAAATGTACATCACCTAATATAATGCATGTTTATGGGAAAAGGGTTAGGAACTTACATAAAAATGGAAACAAAACTAAATATGTGATACACCAAGACACATTTACACATGACTATCACATTCCTTACTAAACATCAAGGCTTTCAAAAATCAATTCTAGGTATTAAAGGACTCTAGCATAATTGTTTTAATGTGAAGGTAGCCTACATAGGATAACCAACAAGATAATTAATAAATGGGTATATTACACACCATATATTTAGTTTATTTCTTGGATAATATCATAATATAACCAATACACTTCACATGACCTAATAGAATTATAACTCTTACTCAAGCATGAAGGATAAAGAGCAATAAGGATGATACCAACACTTAGCTCCACTATTCATCACTAGCACACTTAGACAAATATGTTCACAAAAAAAAATACTTTTATTCATTGTTGAAATAACAAAATTTAGTGTCATACCATCAGGGCTTTCACCACACTAGTTTTTGTCTCTTTTACAATATCCAAGATGGCTCACATTTATAGAATTTGGAATAAAAGAGGGAGAAGGAAGTTGAAGAGGGATAAAGAAAAATGTAAAAATGTGAGGATAATTTAAAATAATAGGAATTATGTGTAAAATGAGTTATGAAACTTAATTTAACATCATTCTATCCCAAAATATCATTTTCTCCAATTGTGGCATAGCAATCTTCTCAATCATTCTCTCTTGTGAAATTGCATTCATGATCGGCTTTCAAGAGATATTCAAAGTAGGTTAAAGATAAGTGTTTCATGTAAATTAGGTGAGTGAATGAGATATCAATTAACTGAGGTGGATATTTTTCCATTCCAAACTGAGCACCTTCCTCACATGCGGTGTTGAAATTCTTCATAAGCATCTTTAAGTCTTTGAAACTCCTTCTTGACAAGTGGCAAAAGTAAGAGTTTGATCACGAGGCCTCTTGGATAGTTAAATTTTCATCCCAAGGAAAATTTTAAATAATTTTTAGTCATATAAATTAGTTACATTACCTATAATCATCAATTCCCTTCTTAGGTGTCACAAAGCCTCCTTGTCTCATTAGGCCTAATTTTGCCAAAATAGCTAAAATTTGGATTTAGATTAATTGGTAAAATTTTACATCAAGGAAGGAATATTTTAATCACAATATTCTGAAAAAAATCCATTTATAATCATCAATATTTCTTCAAGTCCCCATTTTTCTATAGAGCCTTCACTAGGCCTATTCCTCTCGTAGCCTTATTTTAGTACAAATCTGCTGGTGCAGGAGAATGTATGGATTACACTAATTATGTGAGATAATTTTTTAGTACCATTTTCCCTAATTTTATTATATTCCAATTTTAATGTCTCAAAACCCAAGTAAAGTGTGTTTTTTGATCAATTCATTTTCCCAATTAGGCTTAATTAGGCCTCTTTAGCCTAGAAGACCAAAAATGCTAAAAAATGGGTCTTGCACATGTGAAAGCTATTTTAAATGTTTTATTAAATTTAAAATGACCCATAACATGTTCCATATATAATTTTATCTTTTTCTTAATTTTGGAAGTATGAAAACCCTAAAATCGCCAAAAGACTAATCTAGCTCTTTTTGCATGCTAGATAAAGGAAATGGATGTTGGGTGAGTACTAGGCTTAAAATTTATTTTATTTGACTATTTGTGGATAAAAATAATATTATATACCTCTTTAAACATTAATAAAATAATTTTAAGGCATGAAAAATCTCAAAAGGGCACACGACCCTCAATTAGGCTTTTAGGCTCAAGGATTCCCTTCACCCATGACTGCAACCCTCCTTGGTTATAGCATCCTATTTGGTTATAGACACTATATAAATGTTTTTTATGTATTATTATTTCCAATTCAGTTTATACAATCATTTTTTTCATTATTTTCCTTTTGGTCCATTATTTTAACATTTTCCCCAAAATTGTCCCCTTTATGCATGCTCAAATAGCCCCTACTCTAAGATAAAATAAAGAGGGTTTTCCATGTTATATGATCAAATATTATTATTTTAAAGTTTCATAGGGGTCCTAATTTTAATATTTACCAAATTTTTTCACCTAAATGTGTCATTTATACCTCCATCATCACATATTTCCAAGGTAGACTTTATGAATCAAGCAATCTATAAAGGTAGACAGAGTATAAGTTTGTATTTTGCATTTGAAAATGCTCATTTTTAATTAATATATTCAAATTATTTATATTAAGTTATTTTTTTAAATCTCTATACATTTCTTCAATAATTTCCCAATTTGGTTCTTTACTAAAGCATTCACATACCCTATTCTTTGTTATACTGGCCACATGCTTTGACTATACCCTGTCCTTGGTTTGACCAATGTAGGTATTTATAGGTGATCATGGGTATGAAATAGATATTTTATTATTATTTATAAAAAAAATTTAGGAATTCAAAACAATTATTCCTTGACATTTCCACTTTATTAACCCAAAAGTAATTGGAACCTCCTCAAAATTAACTGTTTCACTCCATTGCCAACATGACTATGTTTTTATGAGTTTAGGGGCATGTAGATCATGACCTAAGATAAATTTTATGTTTATTATCCTCATTTAAATTTTAATTATTACATTATTCCATCATTTTCTTTGAATTAACTTGAAAATCCTTTAAACCACATCAATTCCATGCTTAGGTCCTTGAAGAGGATACCCCTACCTTGACTGGGATAATCATCATTCTACCCATATAGGGTGAATATTTTGAAAATTTAGGCCTATTAAATGGTTTATTTAGGTTTATATTAAGTTAATTTAGATCAATTTTCACTCATTTCACTTTTTATCCACCTTAAGAACTCAAAACCAAGCTCAAACTTCAAACGTCTACCTCACTGCCCACCTCAATCCATATAGGCCTGTAGGTGCAATTGGGAGCATTTAAACATTTTAAAGGGTTTTTTATTTTTATTTAAGTATTTTAATTCACCAAACATTTTAATCTCTTTTAAATTTTAAAACAATATTCAAACATAACCTTTTATCTCATATACTTCAACTTTCAAGTAACCACCTTAGAAAGACTGTGTCTCAAGGTCTTTAAGACTACCCATAGGTTAATTTGGCTCTATATGCACTTGATCATGTGATGATTATGATTTTATTTGACCTAAATATTTCAATTAGTGTTCATTATTCTTGTATCATCCTTCTTCAAACCTTTTAAACCATATCAATTCTTTGCCTAGGTCCCCAACTAGGATGTCTAGCCTTGACTATGATAGTCATGCATTTAGGCCTACTGCAGGTGTGAAATAACTAATGAGGTTATGATTAAGGTCATTATGGATAATTTTAATATATTTATTTCATATATATTCATGTTAAATTTTACCTAATGCCTTAAAATATCTCAAACACCTGGGTACTAGCTCACTATTAGTCTTGGTTGTAGATGCTCATTTTATGATTATTATGTAGATAGGGGAGGGTTCATCAATGATCAAAACATCAAAATTCATATATTAATTTATATTTTTTCTTAAGAATGATAATTTAAATATTTTTTATGGTTTCAACTTAGTATCATGATATAGGATCATCTAATTAAATTTCAATACCAATTTCTCATCACCTTCTTGTAGATATCACTGTTCAAGTTTAGTGATTTTTGGCAACTTTTGAGCTTGTTCAAACTCCACTTCTACTCCTTTGGCTTTAAAATTTTCATTAGTTTTGTTTAAAGATATGAAGAATAGGTCAATAAATTAATACCATTGAGTATTTATTTTATCATGGCATATGTTATCTCAAAATACCTCATGCATCTCTGTTTGGTCCATTTGAGGACTATAGGACCAAATATAGTCAACTCACTGTTTGAAGTCAAAATTCCTCTTTGCATAGCATTATATCTCTCATGGAATGAAAACCATGGTTATCATGTAATTTTATATCTTAAAACATTAAATTTACCAAGTGTCCCATCTTTTTTACCTCTGTACATCCTCTTGAAATTCTATATAATATTACTGTGAGCACACTTTGCTAATCAAGGCAGTGAACAAGGAAAACTGGACAAATTAGCTTGAAGGATTTGAATTATATTTTCATAATATAATTTAATATAATAACTTTAAAACATGAAACCAAACATATTTATTATCCCATGGAACCATCTTCTATGATACAAAACTCAAGTTACATGCCCATAAATACAAACTTTGAGAAACAAGCACAATTTGGAAGTCTCCCTTAAAAGAATTGAAAGAAAAGGAGTTGGAAGTTATATACAAAAAAATAAGCATAAAAATTTATTTAAAAAAATTTATAATCACCTACACCAAACCATTCCATCAATTCAAAGCAATAAAAGTTGAAACATATTCAAAAAGGGACCGCCTCATGGTTGAATAGTCACAAAAAGCTACCTAGAGTGTAAATGATTGTTCACAAAGGTGGAGGCACATAATTGAAACTTATTTTTATTAAAATTAATTTAAATCATATTAAAATCCACCCAAATAATCACTCTTTCCAATTCCACTAGTAGCTTCCATAGTGAGTGCTTGAATCTGTCTTTCCTTGGCTTGCCTATGAAAAATGGAGGAAAAGAAGTTGCAAATGAATTTTATTACATTTTAATTGAAATAAAAATATTTAAATTACATTTTTTGAGGTTAATATATAATCCATCATGTTTTAAACTGATGATGGTCTTGAGAATTCCGTACAAGTGCCCAAAGGGGCCTCTTTTTGAGGAAAAATTGCCATTTCATGATCATAACATGTTTGTAACTACCATATGATATATTTATGACATAATTTGACCTTCTCCACATTATTATACATTTTTGTGACAAATATTTTAATTTTATTGTCACTAAAATTCATTTAATTAATCTAAAAGGTGGCTAAATGACATTTTTATCACTTAAAACCTAACAAGTGGTCAATTTATGACTTGTAAACACATTGAAACCTATAAAAGACAAAAAGTGCACCCCATAGTGACAAACTTAGACTAATAAAACCTTTATCCAAAATTTTTTGAAGTTGAGCCTTCAATTCAACTAAATCAATGTTTGTCATCTTGTATAATACCCTAGACAATGGTTTTGATCTAGGTATGATGCTGATAGAAAAATTGAAATCATGTCTAGGAGGTAAACCCAATAAATATTTTGGAAACACATCATGAAAGTATTTATGAAATTGGTAATGTTTGAGTGATGGTTCCTTGAGTTCTTCAATTTCATTTATCTTGATGATAAATGTCTGACACCCTTTTCCCTGACCCATCTTAAGCTACATAGCTAAAATCTGTCTAAGCTTTAACTCTATTTTTTAACCTTGATTTTGCATTTGATTACCCAAAATCATCAAGGCACTAAACCTTATTCAAGGAATAGTAAACTTTGTATTTATTCTTTATGATCCAATTGACTCCCAAGATCACATCATATGATCTTAGAGGTGTTACATACCAATCCACAACTATTATGAATTCAAGCAACCTAATCTTTGCTTCGACTAAACACCTATCTACCATGAATTTTTCATCATTCTCATACTATATTGACCATGTTTTTGCCATTACACTAGATCTTCTATTAATATTACTAAGCATCCTAGGAGATATAAAACATTTAGTGGCTCTTTTATGTATCAAAATGAAAATAGGTGGTCAAACAAAGTACTTGATAGCTCAATAGTTAATGCCTGATATTCAACCTATTGATTGTTGATTATTGCATGAATCTACTACTAAAAACTACCCTAATGAGGATTAGGGCCTTTGTGATTCAACTTGTCTTATAGATAATAATGATCATAATTATCCTCTCTATAAATGAAACACCCTTCTGGTGGCCCTTTCTTGATATTTTATTAGTTTTCCTTGAAACCATCTTTGGATTTGTTTCCATGTTTCTTATTTCCTAATCCATTGGTAAACTTGGTATTCTACTTTTTAAATTGTTTCCTAGAGTCTCCAATCTTGTATTTCTAATTATTTTTCCTTAAGGTTGACTTATAATTTCTAAACCTCTTCTTGAATTTATCCTTAGCCTACAAAAGAGACTTCAACTTCTATTCCTATTTGACCACCTTCTCAAAAGCCTAGTCCATGATAAAATGTCCATGAACATCTACCTCTCCACCAATATGTGGTGTCAAACCCATGATAAAGTTCTTGATCCTACACTAATCATATACTTGATACTGAGGTACATACTTCAATAATTTAATGGACTACTCCTAGCACTCATTCACTAGCATATCACCCTACTTCAAATTCCTAAAATCTATGAGATTCTAATCAAACTATAGATGTGGTATCCACTATGATCTAAATAAAACCACAAATTGATTGTAAATGGTGGTGGTCAAACTCATATTCATTTCCATCCTTTTATTGGCCCACAATATAGTTACCTTGCCAGCTAATTGGTATTCTCCCCAAAATACCTTGGTGAACTTAGAGTAGTTTCAAATTTTGAAATACTTCTCCATTTATGTCAAACATGCCTCATATACATTAGATATAATGGTTCCATCAAAATTAGATGGTTTCAGCTTCTTCATATGTCAGGCAAACCCCACAACAACCTATGATTTTGCATCTTGTGGATTATCCTACTCAACTAGATGCTCTATAGGTTCATCTTGTTATTCCTTTCCTTCATGCACATGAACCACCTAATCTAGAGATATAATATGATCTCTGGACTCATTCATGATTGTGAGAAGTAGATCTATCTTCATTGATTTATCAATGGTAAATCAACTAGAATCAAATGGAGGGTTACTATCACCAGCATTCAAAGGACCCTTACCAAAAACTCTCACATTCACCATCCTTATTTATTTTTATCATATGTATATTAAAATGTCAATGGAATGATTAGGTCCTAGATTTCACGTTATATCTCTGATACCACATGTAACATCCCCACTAGGATCTACCTAGAAATATGTAATTTAAAAAATAAATAAATACATATACATAAATAGACTACATCTCAAGATTCTATTAGAGATCATAAAAGTATTCATGTGAAATCATGACAACAATTCATATTTCATTAGAAAATATGGATCTATAATATCATGAGAGTATGACAAATAAAATATAGAAAGTGATCATAATATTTCGATCTCAACTAATTTAAATACACAGTCACCACTATCAATGTGCATCAATATATAATTAGAAATTTTAAAGATAATTTTCAATAACAATTACAATATAACATAATGTACATATAAGATACTTGTGTTCCCTAGAGCATAGTTCTTGAAGTTCAAGTATCTGTGGCAATCTCAAGTGTCATCTTGATAAGTAGTACTATTGTGGGGAGGGAGAACATCATCCGAGTACCTTTCGACACCAAACACCAACCAAAAATACCCTACACTAATCTTGTTAGGGAATGGCTCTCCCTTCATGGATGAGTATATAATTATGGCATGTTAATTCATAAATACAAACAAGTACCCATTTGTTGTATCATTTTTAACTAACTAAACATGCATTGTATTATATAAAACTTAATATATTGAAATATATCATACATAAATGCAAACCATAATCATGAAATGATAATGTCTCACTAAACATACTTTGTCCAAAGATTTACAAATAGTCCTATTAAAGAGATTTATAGATCAATCAAATTTACAAACACCACTTGATCAGACTGCCTTCATTTGACATTGCAATGCTAATAAGCTAGTGAAGTCTATCTCACTCCTTACTCCATATTAGTAATGCAAATTAGTTAAATATAATTCAACCAAAAGATTTCAATAACTTAAATCTCACTAGCAACTAAATTTCATGACATGTTAAACATAATATTAATAACATCATAATTTATCTGTCAAACATATGCATAAATATTACATTATATTCAATTCCATTCTAGAAATAATGATTACAATTTTACCACCTGAGTTACCACATAATTAACTATAGATTTAGAATAATACAGTTTATTTCTAGCTAATTACTCCCTATGGCAACCCATATTACCACACTATAGTGTTTAATCGTAATTAATATGTGTAGAAATCAAACTAACGAAGTATTTATAAATACATAGAAACACACATTGAATACAACAACTAGAAAAATATAGAACTTCATTTTTTCAAAAACATAGGTAATCTAGTTTTAGAATCAATTTATATTTGGGGTTTTATAAGCAATCATTTGCTAAACTAACTTTAATCAATCCTTTCAATTTTCAATTAATATTTCACTTTAGAATATTAACTAAAGGAATCTACCCTAGGTTTCTAATTATGATACAAGTCATAAACATGTAAATGAATACATCATCAAGTTTCACATGTTGGCTCCCAAATATTAAGGAATCTAAAAGTTCCACAAGTTGTAAGCCATGATAGGAGGTAGCTATGTTTTAACCATTCAACTCCACATACACATTGTTTATGTTTAGGAATTACCACCACTAAGGTTAACTACATAATAAGGGCTAAGATATGGTATTGTATTACCACTCCCTTATAATAATTACAAAATTCATGACTTATGCCCAATGAAAAATTATAATACTTATGCCACTATAACTATACTTATTTTGAATGCCATGGTGGTGATTCCTCTGAGCAGAGGGGGTGATCTTGTAGACATTTGGGTGGAGGGATTGGGCGGTGACAGTGCTAGATCTGGGGTTTGTTAATATAGCCGTAGAGGGATGAGGGAAGAGGGAGTGTGGCCATGGATGTGGCCATGCTAAAACCCTAACCTTTTTAGCTATCTTCTCAAACTTTGGGTTTCCAAATCTCATTTTGTGGATAGAGGGATCCTTGGTGTTGATGCACAATGCAGAAATGAGAGACCATTTTTTGCATGGTTTTTCATTTTGCTTCAATTTTCCATATTGTGGATGGAACCTGGACTAGATCTCTAGCTCAAGTTGGACTGCCATCCTGATCTGGTTTGTGAAGAAAATAGTGAATGAATGGGGGAAACTGTGTTTCCTCTGTGGTCAATGATTGAGCCATGATGCCTTGTTCAGGAAAAAATGGAGAAAACCTAAGCCGTGGAGGAGCCCTACTTATAAAAATGATGGGTATGGAAAATCTACCTATGCCGTGTTGGTGCTTAGGGAGGAAGGCGTGCCATGCAATGGAAAATTTATTTGGTTGCCATTTGTGAGCAAGTCCTTTGACAGTGTGGTCTTGGGGTTGTTGGTTTGGACCTGGGTGCCCGCTCTATTCTTTTTGGAGTTAGGCATTAGTGTCTTCATTTTTGGCATTTTAGGTCCTCGTAAAACTTGGTTTTCAAGTCCTTGTAAAACCTAGAGAGCTTTTATTGGTTTATATTAGTAGTTTCAGGTCCTTATAAAACCTGGTTTAGTTACTATTCTTCAGTAGGCTTCAGGAATGCCTTTCCTTGTGGTTTGTAATGTTTTATCTTTCTTGATCTGTTATAGGGTTTCAGGGCCCCTTCAAAACTTGCTTTTACCTTAATCTAAAACTATAGTGGAAATCTATTACAAGACTGGAAAAGTTTACATTAAAAACTAGATTTAATTCTTGTTCTCTACATAATCCAAACAAAGAGAAACCATCTGAGTCCTGCTACAAAATATGGATAACTATAACTTTACGATATAAATATTATATTCAAATTGACCCATGTCCATAAAATATGTATGTTCACTATGCTCAAGGTCTATACCATATGGGTCGATAAATAACAATGTTATATGTCTACTTACCATTATAATAGTTTATAATTTACAAAATTATTTCACACATATTCCCTTTTTATTTTTAAACCTTAGATCACTAAAGTGATATATAATCAGATCTCCATGAATTTATTTTATATTCATATATATTTTATAATTACTTCTATAAAGTGTATATAATCTAAGGTAAAGATTCATTATATAAGATTATATATCCTATTTATTTCATCAATCATTTCTCCCAAATATATAATGTAAAGTCTTAGCATTATAAAAGTCACCAAAGATAACCATTTAAACCATATAATATTCATGTATTAGATGTATATATCCTATTTAATTAATATTACATTATATTATACTTAAGCTAATCTTATGACATATAAATCTTAAATTTATATAAAGCAAAAGTGAACTGCTCTGCTCACTTTAACATTAACTTTTAGCCTTATAACCTTATATTTAAAATAATATTATAACAGTCTAAGTCACCCTTTTCCTTTAAATTTTAGCTTATAATATTTACACAAGATGTATATTATATAAGATATATGATTTTTAAGGTTTATTTTATTTTAATTTTATTTATAAGAATACTACTATCACTATATGGTATCTTAATTTTCTACTAACTCTTTGTTGAAAAGCATATATAATTTTTTAATGCTTAGCAAGTCAGTATGGTAAATGGGGAAGCTCCATATTTATAGTAAAGCTCAACTAAAATCCATTTTTTTATACAACACAAAAATATATACTAAGTTATGCTTCAACCTAATCAAAAACATTCAAATTAGAACTAAAGAGTGGCTATAGCTGGTATATGGTAGTGCCAATTTCTATCAGTTAATCTTCATCACTAGTTTAATCTATATAACTCTAGGGAGTACAAGACTATATAATAAAAATACAATTCACCAATCTCTCTCTCTCTCTCTCTCTCTCTCTCTCTCTCTCACACACACACACACACACACACACACACACACACACACACACACACACACACAATTTCCCTATACAATATAACTATTGCTACATGTAGTATTCTAAATCATTGTGTTTAGGATATATTATTTATAGAGGGTATAACTATTCAATAATTTTATATACATTTTAATATCATTGCATATTCACTAATTATATAAAAGGTATAATGTAAGGAGTATAATTATGTATAATTCACTGTATACATTTTAATAAATTTATTGTATAATAATCACTATGTATATTTGAATATATTCACTATATATCATCTATTATTGAATTCTAGATGCTTTGTGTATATTCTACTATACATAAATATAGTTTACTATCCATTCATTTGAGTTATTGAACTATACACACATTTTTCTAGTTTGATAATTAACATAGCCAAACTCTATATTATAGAAAAATATACAAATTCGTAAAGAACCACTTACCTAGCAGTTTTATGCCTCCCTTTTCTTCTTTTCCATGTATTTTCTCTTATTTTTTCTCTCCAATGTATAAAATATCAATACTCAACCCTTTCCTTATTTATAGGTAGGTGTGGCTTCTTCCTTTTTTTATTTTTTTATTTTATTTTTCTTTTTTTGTTTTTGCTAAATTTTGAACCTCTAATTCTTCATTTTTTTATATAAATTTTTAACTATTTCTCTTTTTTTGATTTCATTATTTTTTTCCTTTTAAAACATAATTACTTTTCTTGTATATATTTTAATATGAAATGCCCAATTTAATATTTTTAATTAAACTAAATTAGCATTTTACTATATTTAAGTAATTTAATGACAAATTCCAAAATTCATAAATAACCTATATTTTTAGATTCACCTTTGCTAAAATTAATCCTACCATTATTAATGGCAAAACATGCTAAACACATAAAGGAATTCAATTCTATAATCTCACATACTTAGGAAAATCATAGAAAATAACACTTTAAATGAGTACCAAAAGAAATTATTTTTAAATGAATTTTACCATGGCTAACTATTATGGTGTGTGCAAGGTTTTGCCAGATCTCTAGTGACCTTAAATGTCTCCATCTACATCACCCTCTCTAATGATGCTCTCCCTCTAGTATGCTCAAGGGATGAATTCTCTTGCATCCACCTCACATTACGTAGGTAATTAAATAATATCACATGATAACCATATTCCAATAATATAACTAAAACAATACATTAATATACTTAAAATGTAACCACATATATTAACCAACTCATAGTAATCAATGATGTATCATCATCTAACTAAGAAACATTCTACTATCCTATAATAGCATAAATCTGAAGCTTAGTTAGAAATATAAACAAATATCATATGTGTCCATTATAACCATCCGTAAATAGTCAAATAGTTTACTTAGCAAGGAATCATGATTCAAAAATGGCTATTAACTCATTACCAAAACATTGAAATAATGATTTAACCTCATGTAGTTCACTAAGAGGATAGACAGATGTAGATGATAGGCTGGTTGCAATACGGATAGGTGCCAATAAAGGTTGAGTAGTAGGCTGAATGGGTGGTGGTTTTGGTTAGAGAGGCATGGGAGTGCTAGGAATAATATTTATATCTTGAATTAGACAATTATTATCCCTAACAACAATGTCATATGCTTCAAGGAGTACTACTTCTCCCATAAATTATACCATTACATTTGTATCACTATATAGAGCCCTTAAATAATATAAAAATGTATTATTTAGGGATGGGCTAAACAAGGGTGGTATTCTATTCTAAACTCTTTATAATCTAAAATTAAAATCAACCATAAACTCATGTGGAGCTCTCTTAATGGTGTTAATATGACCCATCAAATATAAGTGGTCAATCTTGTCTTCAAATTTTTGGTGTAATTTTTCTCCTATCTTGTTCCATCTATAAATGGAGTTAGGTGTTAAACTCCTATACCATTAGAGGTGTTTTACTTTGAAATAAGAGATGAGTATTTTGACTACTATGTTATCTTTAATAACATAATGGACTAAGAATATATTGTCAATCTTTTGTATGTTTTTTATAGGGGTGGTCATATTCTCACTAGTAAAATATGACAAGGTTTTAAGTGTTGAAATTGGAATGTCATCATACTAAGGTAGAGCCAAAGGACTTCCTACATTAAAGGGAACAAAAAAATGATATCTTTTGGCAACCGTGAAGGGAATAGCAAATAACCTTCCTTTATGTAGGGGAAATATTCCAAAAGTAAAGGTAAACTAAGCTATTAGGGTTAACTTGAAGTTATATCTCTCCTAATAAGAGATTAGGATGGTCTAACTCTTCTTCTTATATAAGGTACATGTAATTAAATATAATAAAAATTAATACCTATTGAATATGATCTCATTTATCTTGGCATATACATAAATCACTAATCTTTACAAACCAATAATAAATGGAGTTGTCAGGTGCTATGTAGAGTGTCTTCAAAACTACTGACCAAGAATAACATCATGTTTTTAGTTAAATCTTTGATGTGGTCCCACTGCGCATGCCAAAAAATGTTATCATTAAAACTATGAACATATTTAATTAGATTATGGTTCAATGATACAATGGGTTATCCCCCAAGGTGTGGGAGCCTTTTGCTCCTTGGGATGAACCTCCACGTAAGGTTGACTTCCTTCTAATCTAAGTGCATCTAATTTAGGATCAACATGTAGGCCTAAAATAGATAAAAGGAAATATGTTACTGATTCTAAATCTAAAATCTATTATGGGAAAAGGGATAAGGGATGATGAAAATAAAATGGTGATGTACCAAGGCTAGATAGATAACTATAAAATTTTTAAATAACACACTATATATTTTAGATGATAAGAAAATATCATACTGGATCTGATATAAACTCTTTAATGTAATAAGTGATTCACATGGAGGTGTAAAACATAAGACAACACTAAGATGGATGAAAAACAATCCATGGATAGGGTATATATAGACATATATTCACATAAAATATGATCTGCAAGAAAAGATCCAAGTTATGTACAAGGTGCTGACAATAGACAATAATGAAAGGAACAAAAATTATCCACATACAAAGATCAACAAACCACAGGATGCACATAGGATGCAAAACAATATAGAGAGGTGAACTTAATTCACATTATAATTCAAGTTTTAGATGACAAAGGAGCTCCTACAAATAAAGAGTTGGAATCATTACTGTACCTATAAATGTCTACCATGTTACATTGTAAGACCTACGATTTTATAGGCAATGGGAAACCCAAGGGTCATTGATTACAATTAGAAATATAGATAAGAAAATTAAGTCAAATATTAGAAATTGATACACTTAATATTTATGCAAATCATATAAGAATGGACAAAGGTAATTGAGGCTTTGACTACGTCCTCGATGCATGGTGATGGTTAGCTTAAATTTGAATTTGTCATCTTAGACCTTCTCCTATTGGTTGTGCAACAACTAATATTTAATCACTTAATGGATATAGATCAAATTGACATTTTTCATGTGTAATAATATGGCTATAGTTCTCATGGAATTAATTCCTTGGAAAATTTTGATCTAATTCCACCACTTCTACTTTCAATGTTGTTCCTTAGAGACTTTCATGCAATGCTTTTCATTAAGACACATCTTTATCCCATGTATTCTGGTCATGATCTCATCGTGATAGCCTCACTCATTCTTTAATTTTATTAGCTATTTTAACATTAAATTTTGTAGACTTAGGCTTAGTTTAATTCATTATGCCAATTGAAACATCCTCCCAAGTCATTCATCTTGCAATCCTATGATCCTTGAGCCACCATGATTTTATTCTATAAATATTTCTTATGATAGTCTAGATGACAAGATGGGCCATTAATTTTAGGATATTGCATTGATGGTATGGCATTAATTCATTTTCCACCTTCTTTATTACTTGACCACATCACCCCTTTAATCCATTGAGCTCTAAACATAATATATGGCCTCCACATGTCATTTCCCTGAATACTTTGGGCCCTATGTTGTATATCTATCAACAGGTACATGTTGAAGATTATTATTTTACCACCCTTTCATTGGGATCTATAATTTAGGATCTATCAAGTTCTATTTGGTGCTATCATATTCATTGGTCACTACTACCTCTATGTGTTTGTGGCCTACCATGTCCATGTGGTTTCTTCTTGATCTTATGTTATTTGGTTGAAGCTTCAAATGAAGTGATAATTGTTCATCTTTTGGTGATTTGAGACTTTACCACATGTCATCATCCCACTCACTCACTAATCTGACATACTTTTGGGCTTACACAAACCACCCTAGGGTCATAGAATAATGGGATTATGATACATGGTGCCATCCTCCTTACCCATTATCTAAAGGCTTTGACATCATGTTTGGGTTGTATAGAAATATCTAGGAGAGCAAAATATTGGTATTATGCAATATGGCATCATCTGGCTTAACCCACTAACATAGAGGTTTTTGATCTATATGGATGGTTTTGGGTCATTTGGATTGTGACACATGGAATCATCCTGCTAACCCACTACTTTGTTGATGTGGAGATCTATTAGGAAATTTTGAAGAAGGAAGGTTTAGAATCATATCTTTTAAAAATAGGTTGGTGGGATATATTTTTTGATGACACTAACACTAAATGGTCACATGGTGAATAATATTTAATTTTTTTTATAAAACATTTAAATGACAATAATGAAGATATCAAATTCACCATGGAGAAATTAGGGAATAATAAACTCCCCTTCCTAGATGTCTTGATTTATAAGAAATAAGATGGTTCCCTATCCTTGAAGGTTTAAAGAAAAGAGACTCATATATATTTATATATTAAAGCAAATTCCCATCATCACCCTAACCAAAAAGGTAATGTCCTTAACTCTTTAGCAATAAGGGATATCAAAATTTTCAATCCTAAACACCATCTAGAGAAAGATCACCTCACTAAGATTATTAGTAACAATGGTTATAAGAATGGGGAAATTGAGAAGGATGTATATAGGCTCTAAAATAGAATACCAAAGTGCATTTATGAGAACTAGAATATTAAGATAATTACCATTCCTTTTGATAAGGGGATTTTAGAGAAAATTGTTAGAATTGTAAAAAAATATGGGATTCAAATTGATTTTAAACTGCACATTACTCTTTGTACCTCCCTCAATCATGCCAAAGATCTAACTAATCCAAAAAATAAAAAAGGTGTTTACATTGTTCCTTGTTCATGTGATAAGACATATATTGGTGGAACAAGTCAATCCATTTAGACAAGGATAAAATAGCATGCTAATGGCATGAATAAATATCATTTTGATTCCTCTTCCTTAGTAGAACATTCCCTAAATACTAATTTCACATAAATGAAGTTAAATTGATTGTAAAATAATATGACTATTAGAAAAAAAAAATTATAGAAACTATCAAAATTGAAAAAATCATAGATAACCTCATAGAGATAGTAGACTCGGTATTGGTAGCTCATTAAAACCTATCTTATACCATATTACATAAAGGTTCATTTTTTATTATTTTTGTCACTTATTTTTTCTATTTATATATTGAAGTTGTAGACCTTTATATTTGGTTTTGTTTTGAACATTATTTATTTAGGTTTTGGTGGGTTATTTGATACATGAATTAACATTCTTATATTTTACTTCTTTTTGTGATGATGAGTACACATTTGGTACTCTAAATGTCAAACAATGTATTCTCTCACATGATGGATCCTAAAATCTACTTTTTAAACTTTGAATAAATTTTACCAAATGTCAAAAAACATTTTGAAAGGGCTTGGGATCACCAAGAGATCAACATATGGCATCAAGAAACTTTTGTAAAATTGGCTAAGTACCAAAATACTTTTGAAAGAGCCATAATTTGTTAGGAGATGCAAATGATTTTCACATGGTGTTTTTTTATTTGAGTAGAGTCTCACTTAGACTGAAAAACTAATAAGCCATCAAGACATCATCAGGAGTGGGTAAAATTTGATCTCATTACCTCTTTAAACCATCATTGTAATATAAAATAACCCTAAAATGGATAAGTGTTAAAACATTTATTTGACACACCAGGCAACTTTTGCATAAAAATGGCTAAGTCTTATTGAGTGGAAATTTGACATATGGCTCTAGGCAAAGTTTAAATAATCCACTAAGTGTCAAAAAATTTATTCATCATGTAGAAAGTGTGATAAGATTAGTTTTAATAACTTGTGATTTCAAAAAAATTGTTCAAAACAAAAGTTTCTACTAGCCTTCACAAAATCTATAACAAAGAGAAAACTTAGATAAATTATTTGAAAAGACTTCCTCAGTCTTTCCTTCATGTGTTCCATGAGAAAAGTTATTCCTAAGACCTAAAACATTTTAAAAATTTATCTTTTTCACAAGTTTCGACTAGTCATGACACACATAATCTAAAGAGTAAAACACTTAGACCAATTCTTGAGTTGAAGACCATTTTTTGAAAACCTATGAAGGCCTTAGTTTCCTTCCTGACTTAGACACTTCTATCAAGTTCTAATAAAAATTCAAAAACCCTATTATGCTAAATCTTAAGCTTTGAACTAGGATTTAAATGCTTATCTTCCATGGTGACAAAAAATGGTCCACTAATGATGATTGGATTCATGGAGATAGAATAATGCACTTTATTTCATTATGAGGACTATAAATAGCCCTTAAAATCTACTAAAAATGTATCCCATGTAAATGTAACTTGCAATCATTTTGAGGAAATAAAATCATATAAATGGATATACAGACATCTTCAACACCTTTTCAAAGTTAATAAGAGGTCTGTATGTTAGTATGGAAAGTGTTTATAATCTTCAATTCATCATTCAAGAAACTATGCAGGATTAAATTTGTCACCAAGGGTTTTGATTTTATATAAATCAAATAAATATACATACAAAACCTATATAGTAGATAATATAAAATTCATAACCATCATGAGAGACCTTAGGACTGTTGTAACCCTATGACAATTTTTAATACCCTTATAATAACTCTCAAGACTTATCATGTTCCTATATATATATGGAGGTAAAACATGAAAATTTTTAGGAGAGGTTGCAAGTCTACAACAAGAAGAATGAGGGTCTACAAGCATCCATTAAAACTTCAAAAATTTCAACAGAAAAAATCATTAGATTCTCAATGTTTTCAAACTTTAAGACTCCTATAGGTCTACAAACCCTTATAAAGTATTAAATGAGTCTCATGTAGCTTTTCATGGAGAGAATGGTGAATACCAAGCTCAAAAAATCCATACATATGCCTATATCATGTTTTATGGCCTCAAGACTCTCCTGGAAGGTTGTAGGACAAGTTTTAATTTTGGATTTAATCATGGTCTCAACCATGTCAAGGCCACCTACAAGTTTGCCAATAAGAAGGGTAATATTTCTAAGGATTGCAGGTAGGTAGTGTTTATTTTAGGGTATTATAATGTCATGATAGAAAAATTTGTAATATTATTGATGGTATTTTAAGAAAAGGAAGTAAGGTTCAAGGAATTAAAGAATTCTTTAGGTATATACATTGATTGGGATGTTAGGAGAGAAGGTTTACAAAGGGTTGAAATCATGTTTCCAAGAAGTAAAACTAGCTTGCAAGGCATTCTAAATAGTAATTATTTGGTTACAATGTCTATCTTATGTTTTGTGAATTTAAAACATGATTATAGGTATTTTACAGAGCAAGTTTGAAAAACACTTCAAAATTTTTAGGATACAAGAGGGATTTCTTATTTGATTAAGATGGGAACATGTAATAAAATATTCTCAAGGGGATTATAGGTTAAGGTTTGATGTTTTCAAGCATGTTCAAGGGTGGAACAAGCCTGTAGGGTCTAAAAGAACCTTCATAGCTATCAAGGGCCCTAAAAAATATATTATCACTGTGAAGAAGTTATATGAAATATTCAATAGCCTTCATGCCTAGAACTAAACTCCTAGTATTCAAGATTAGAAATGTATCCTATAGGCTCATATAGTTAGGTTTTCAAATGTGTGATGTGTTTTGGGTCTCACCAATATTTACAACTTTATTGCAACCTTTAAGATGGGTCTAAAGCCTCATGAAGTTATTATGTACCTATAGGTATGAAATATCTAAAGTTTTAGGTAGGTTCTAAAGACTTACTAATGAATTACATGGTCAAGAAGATTTGTTATGGATTACAAGTTTATAAAAATCACTTATAGGTATGTCTAATAGGCCTAATGCATAATGAATAGTGAATACAAGGTTTTGTGATGCAATGTTGAAATCATGAATCTAAAGAATGAAACAAGACCACGCTCATGATCTAAGAGTTCAAATATGTTTAAAAATACTTTTAAAACAACTTCAATAGCCTCTAATCTTTCAAAAAGGGTCACAATTTCAATGAGTTTCAATACTCATAATGATCTTATGGACGTTTTAAGGTAAAATCAATAATTTGTAGGTAGGATTTGGAGAATTGTCACTAGATTACATGGCTAAGAAAGTTTAGCAAAGGTTGTATGTTTCAATCACCCACTTGCATGAATTTAGCCATGAGTAATAAGGTTTTAAAGTTATCAAGGTCCCCCATAGCCAATATTGTGATGTCGACAAAATTTTATGACTTATTTAAGGAGCCACATAAGGTTTTGTGGTCTCAAAAGTTCCTTAAAAGACATATTGGTGGTGTTGGTTTCAATATTCAAGCATCAAAATGATTTCAAACAAAAATTTCACTCACAATTTGATCCTCTATTATCCCCCTTAAGTTTTAATAAGAACCAAAATATCTCAAGGTATATTTGAGGAAGGTTTTCAAGGTCATAAAGAGGGTATCCACATCATTTAAACTAGATTGAAATGTTCCAAGTATGATCTTATGAGAAGGAGGGCATAATTAGTAAGGTTATGATGTTGTAGTAAGGAATAAGTTTTCAATTTTAAAAAGGTTGTCATTCATGAAAATAAATGTTTATACAAGATTATAAATCAAGACTTAATATTAAGTAGGTTTGCCATACATTTGATGATCTTAAGACTCTTATGATGAAGTTATAGGTAGAATTAATAGTGTCTTCCAAGTAAAAGATAGATCTACAGGTCCATAAAAAATATCTCATGATATTGGAGAAGAATAAAAACTTGTTTGAGCATACATATAGTCCTCAAGACATAGGATCAAGTTTCATGACCTCTTTCAAACAAGAAGACAGAAGAATGCAAGAAGTTTAGGCAAAGTTGTAGGCCTCGTAATATAGTAGTGTTTTCAATAGAAATACAAGATTGTAGGCCTAAAAATAGGCCTAAAATGTCTTATAACAAGTTCATGATTTGTAATATAATATTCAAGGTGTCTTGGCATGTTTTTAAGTATATCTCTTATGTAAAATAAAGAAATAGAGAGGTTTTCAAGGAGTTCTTCAAGCTCCTCATATACCAAGGTCTATAACATGTTTTCAAAACCTTTTAGGACTCTATAAGGATAAATAAATAAATACAATCCTTTATGAATTAAATGGAAGATTTATTGACTTATCACACATAATTATAATGATTTATCAAAGATTTTGAGCCCTCAAGACATGTTGTTGGTCTACTAATTTGAAGAATTTTTCAAGATTCCCCTAGAATTTTGAAACCAAGATGAAGGTTACCATGGGACACCAATGGCATCTAAAGGTTTTAATAAAATTTAAAAGGTATTACTTTAGGTATTAATTTTGTGAAGTGTGTATAATCATGTTTTGAATCAAAATTGATAATTTATAAGCCTATAACCTAGTCTAGGATGTAGAAATTATAGACATCCAAAATTGTCCACCAATGGCTTCATAGGTGAATTTAGAACAATTATTACCAAACATTGAACATCTAGCCTAAGAATTTCTATAAGTCTAAAATTTGGCTTCATAACCATTCAAATAAATCAATTTGGCCCATAAATTAATTAAACACATTGAATTAATTAAATACTTGGAAAATATGCAAAAGTCTAAAAAATTAATTAAAAACCAAATCCTAATTGAATTAATCCATGAGAAATAAATCAATAATTAAAAATAAAAATAAAAATATCAATAAATATCTTAAAAATCATCTTAAAATCTAATCATTATCTTTCTATGAGTTATCCAAATGCAAAATATCTCAAAATATATATTCATGTTAATCATGAGATTTTGGACACCTCTTAACCCTATTAGGGTTAGCTAAGAAAACTAAGGATAAGATTTAGCTCATTTAAAGTCATTTAAAAGCCCATAAAATAAAGTATAGATCTCTTCATTATGAGAGCTTGGATAGAGTAAAGTTATTATGTAGGAATATGAGCATGAATGAAAACATAGTGTTATAATGCCAAAATCAAGACAAGCCATCAAGCCAACCATGGTGCCAAGAAGAGATAGAGATAATAAATCCCCATTGATGAAGATCTTATGAGCACAATTTGAGAATGTCAATGAAGAGATCTCTTAGAGAAATTAAATAAGGTAAAGAAAGTTATCATTTATTTATATTTTAGTTATGTTTTATAATTTATTTATTCGCTAATATCCCCCCATGATCTAGGCCTAGAGATGTTAGCTTTCTAGTGTGTTGATTTCATTATTTTTGGAACTAACACTATACCAACCTCCTCTCTTGAGTCAAATTCCCTGATCACAAATGGCAGACCCGATGGGACTTGAACCCCATAAAGTTATTTATAAGGCATTCTAGATCATTTCACTAACATTTTTCATGTCAAAATTTGATCTTGCTAACCAAGGAAGGTGAAAAAATAGTCAAAATTCCATTCATGGATTTTTGTGTGATAATCCACAGCCTAAGATAGCAAGCTAGAAAGATATATTATGGAGCTTAGTTTGGGTTCATATAGACTCTATTTTTTATGATTTTTTAAAACCACATTTTTATCCTAATTTTTTTGAATATGCTATCAGTTTACCTTCAAGTTTCATATTTTGTTCATAAAATATTGAAATAGGAGTTTGATTCTTTATAAAGTTTATAATCATTATTTCTTGGTTTCATTAAATTGTGTTTTGTTTGTGTAATCATCTTATTAAAGGTTTTGTTTAGTTTTGGTGATAATATTGATCTAAATAACATTTGTGCATTGTGTTTGTTTTGCCTTTAGGTTCACAATCAACTAATCTTAGTCCTTATTGACTAGTATCAGTTATTTCCAATAAAATATTTTGCTCACAACCAAAAGTGCTTCAAAGTAGGGGGCTATTATTTAAAAATTTTAGGTTGAAGGATTGGTTTAAGGAAAAAATTTCATGTTTTGATTAATCACACATTTCAATTTAGGTTTTAAAAAGAACATAGTTAAATCATGCACATTTAAATTTGGGTCTAAAATGAACTTGTTTAATCTTGCACATTTAGATATTGGTGCTTAAAAAGAATATAGGATTAGTTAAGTCTTAGAAACATTTGGATTTTAGTCCTTAAAATTAATCTTAAGTCTTGAACATTTCTAATTGGTGTTTTATAACAAACCTAAGACAACTCTTGAACACTTGAGATTTAGGCTTAAAATGAACCTAGTTACTTTTACTTCATTTCTTTTTATGAAATTATTTCCTTTTTTGTACTTAAGCCAAGGGTCTTAGTAATAAACCATGTCACATTTAAATTGGTGCCTAAAATCAATCCTAACTCACAAATTGTTTTCAAATTGTATGTTGTGTGTTTGTTTCTCAAAAAGGATAGTGCATGTATGCTCTCCCCCTATCCCCTATAGGGAACTCGAGGGATCAAAGGATGGTGCATTTTAGTGTCTATTCTAAGGCATAGAAGGAAAGTTGCCTATGATCTCCTTAAAATTCAAATAGTATTGGGTGATCTAAAAGCAACCCTAAAGTCTTTCTACTTGTCTTTTATTTCACGCATTTTGGATTATGAGGGGGACTTCATTATATCCCACATTTTTATAGGGAATATTTGACCTACATATTCATCTCTTAGAATCATATTCATCCCCTCTACATAGGGGGATATCAAAATTGATATCACCCCACTATGATGGTGATTTGAGCAGTTAAACCATCTCCATTAGTGATAGGTTAAGCCTAGCAATTATGATCAATTTGGACATCACAATACACTACTCAAGTGATGGATATAGTGGTTATGAAAAGGACAAGAAATTTTCATAACAAGTTTATTGATTTGGACTCAATTGATGTGATGCTTCTCTTATGTGCATACGTGCAAGTGTATACACATTAGATTAATCTATACAGTCAAACACTTGTAAGTTTTAGTTAACCCCACTTTACCATGCCTTGATAGGAGTTAGTATGATATACTTAGTTGTATTTTGTAATTTATTATTATATTTTTTGGTGTGTAAGAACTAAAACTTGTTGTTTAAATCATGTCATCAATGATTCTTTTGTCCAACATCACTTCATTATTTGAGTAGACATTATGCCATATATTTGACACCTTGATTTAACTTAACAAACTTTTGTGTTAAAATATTGAGTGTAGAACTTGATTGAGATGGGTAATGTTATGCTACATAAATAATTTCAAGTCTTGTTCCTTAGAATTATTGTGCCTTATAATTCTTTGAAACATAAAAATTGTCAAATATTCTAGGAATACTAACATCATTACGCTACCCAAGTTGTTTCAAAAAATCTTGTCTTGTCTTGTGTCTCAATTGTCATTCTTGCAACCAATCATTTGAGCCTTGTTGGATCTTTGTTTAGGATGGTCATGTTGTTCAAATTTATCTAACTTATTTGGTCAACTAAAGCCTAAGTTTTCAAAATTTGAGTTTTTGATTAACTTTAACAAGCTCAAATCCAAACATTGATTGATTTATGTTTAAACCTCATTTCATAGGGGCTAATACCCAAATATTTGTCTTTTAGGTTATGTAACTTAGGTTAATTGATTACCTAAATTTTATAAATATTGTTTATTTATTCAAAGCCTATAATAATCATTATTTGTGCCTTTATTTGGGAGATTATGACCTTTATCTAGGTGCTTTTTGCCTTGTGGCTTATGAAAACTAATCATGTTTATGTTTAAGTTTGTATGCTAGGTTTATGTCAATGTGTTTCAATTTTCTTAAATTAAAATATCATCATCATATTTTTTTAAAGACTATATTTTGACATTATATTTGGCCAAAATTTATAGCACAACCTATTTGAGCATATCTTTTGACTCTATGTTTGGACAAAAGACCTAGCAACATTTCACTTTCCTAGTTTAGACATGCTTGTAACACTTTGGACATAGGGTTTGACATGTTAGTTTTTATTCAGATGCTTGAGCTTTTATGTGTATGACATTTCATGTTATATTAATTTATGCCAAGTCTTAGAACAAACCATTTTTGAGATATTTATCCACTTTAAGACCATTTTGGATATACTGCTACACTTTTAGATCATTTTGGAGATACAACTTAACCTTTTAAACCATTGTTTTTAGAGATACAACTCCACCACATTCAACCAAATTAGACCAATATAATTTGGACATTATTTTTAGAGTTTGTATAAATCTAAGCCTCTTTATTTTAAAGATTTATTCATTCATTTGGATATGTCTAGATATAATTATGGTGGAGTCATGTACAATACAATTTATAATATAGTGATCCCAAAATTTGACTATAATCATCACCTCTTTGAGGAACAAAGTCAAGAACCTGCTTATGATCCAAACCAAGTTACCAACTAGGATGATATGGTTTATGAGGATGACTTGAGTAATTTTGTTTGTGAGAGAATCCAAGATCCATAATACCCTAGGATTATCCTACCATGATCTCATCCTTTAGGTTGTACAATCACCCAAGCTTTCCAATGTTCTATATTTATCATACCATGACCTCATCCTTTAGCTTGTGTGAGTAAACAAGCTTCACAATTCCCTATCACTATCATCTCAAGACTTAATCCTTTGGCTCATGTGAAACACCAAGCTTTGTAATACTATATAATTATCCGACCACTAGTCATCCTTCATCCATTTCCAACTATTCCCCACTTTAAAAAATACCAACCAATCCAATCAAAATCCCAACCAATTTAATAAAAAATATAACCAATCCAATCAAAATCCTAAATAATCCAATCAAAACCCCAACTAATACAATAAAAAATAGTATCCCAATAGAGCCAATCAATACCCCAATCAAGCCAATCAGTACTTCTTTGATCGAGCTAATTAGTCAAGGATCAAGAAGTACTTAGAATTAGTATTTTACAATTGATTATAAATCAAGGTCAAGAAAACCAACCAATCTAATATGTTTTTGTTGAACCAGCCATTTATGATAAGTCAACCTATGATGAATCACCTTTCAATATTATAACTATTATCGAATAGTCTCTCTCTAATGAGCCAATATTTGCTGAGTCATTTCTTAATGATTATAACCACCTTTGGGTAAATTATTACCTCAATCATCATCCTATTTTTAAATATACTCCCCTTTATAATCCATTCTCTAAGGAGCTATCTCTTGATATTTTCCCCATCATTAAGGAATCTCACTTTGACAAACCAGTCTATGTGTAGTCTTTCTTAGAAAACCCTATTCATAAAAAGCCCATTATGCCATCATAGGCTATTATTTGTCCAATACCAAGAATTTAACATAAAATCATTTTAGAATCATCCATAATAGATGAAGAATCAAAATTAGAGTCAATTTATATTCTTGGATCGACATTAGTTTTAGCATTAGAATCAAAATCAACATCAATCACGAAATTAGATTCAAAGTCCATTCAGGCAGAATTAGATTTAGAATTAGCATATGTTCATGGATATTAAAATATTGGTTATGCATACCTTATATATCAATTTGAATACATTTGTGATCCTTCCATTATTTTTGAGGATGAGTACCTTAGCTTTGACACAAGTTCTCCTAGTATCTTCTATGAAGATTATCTAACCTCTCCCCATTCCATTTTTGTTCCACATGCTATTACCACCAACAAACCTAGCCATGTTATCAACATTCCATATCCTACAAGTGTCAATTGGTACTAAAAAAATCACACTTTATTAAACTACATCCATGGATACATAGTAGTTGAAGAATAATAAGGAGTCCAAGACCATATTCATGTATAAAAAGAATACTCTCTTAGTGAAACACTTTCAAAGGTGATAAAGGATAATTGAAGTTCAAACTCAACATATTATAGTGAAACCTTTTTGGAAGCACTAGAAGATAAAGTCAAAAATAACATTCCTTAGTGAAACCTTCTCAGAGGTGTTATGGGACAATCAAGATAACTTCATTGGTGAAAACCTCTTTGAGGCACCAATAGCTAAGCACAAACATTATTAACTACTTGATCAAGACAAAATCCAATATCAAGTCAATATAACTTCCCATCTATAGCCTTATCATATGGTAGTTACTCTTAGGCCCAAACAATAGAAGAATTTGGTGGTCCTATCAAGAGAATATTTAGAAGTCTTTAGCCCCACCACATCTAATTTTATGTCAAATCTGGAGTTAGCAACATTATGTGTGCCTAAAAATATTGATCTTCATTTTTTTTCCCACCATCATTAATTACATTATCATCCACCATTCCATATTGCAAACAAACCTATCAACCAACATTTATCCCTATTTTCCATCTAAGGCTATAATATTTTTTGAAGAGGATGAAAATTTATTGTTGATATGGGTTTATGCACACCATAGTCAAACTAGGTAGACTCTAACATTTTATGATATCAATAGAGGTATAATCCACTCTAGGACATGAGTTGTAAGTATATAGTCTATTACAACCTATTGATGGAATAGCAGGTAGGGCATGCAAGTTGTTGACAAGGTTTTTAAAAGGAGGTGTGGTTCTTACTAAGTATAGTGTATATATATGTGAGTTATATTATTGGTTGGTTACTAATATAGAGTGGGTAGGTCTCAAGACAAAATCAAAAACATGAGGGAAGGTTAAGGAAAAAAAGAAGACTATGGTTTTTAGTATCTACTTCTATGGTTGACTTATAAAAGTACAAGTGCTCTCAAAACCTATGCCTATTGTTAGAAATGATTATGCACACACAATCAAACATGGCTAAGAGATCTAAGGAGAAAAAGATGTATGAAATTCACAGGCCTCAAATAAAGGTTTCTCCTTTTAGGGAAGCTATTTCAAACCCTTAATCAGGAGATTATGGCTTGGGATAGTGAATTATCTAAGGTAGCTTTTGCACACACATAAAAAACTACATTGAAGAAATCACTCATAAAAAAATATAATTATGAATCAATCAACTTGACTATCTTAACCAATATAATTCACTAATATTTTAATATTTTTTGCACATCTATAAATTAGTAAATCAATCAAGACAATCGAGAATCCATTTGAAACTATTGCACATTAAAGATTATTGAAACACACAACCAAATAAAGTAATAACTAATTATGAATAAATTGGAAAGAAAATATATAAAAACATTCATTGATGATCAAAATTGATGTTGCTTCGGTATTCAAAATTATCTAACCTAAATCCAAGTTAGATTATATTTTTTTATATAGACTTGGGGAAGGGGTTGCATCATCCTCCAAGTTCGTGCTAAATTGTTACATATGATAGTCATAACTTGAGTTTAATTTTGGTCTAAAACCATACAAGGATCCAATTGGAGATATTAATTTAAAATATCCTTTTCAAACTTTATGCAACATGTCAATATGTATGAAGATGAAGGAAGTTTTTTAAAATTTTAGCTCGAACTACATGCAAAAACTTAAAAATATATGCACCATTTACAAAACTATTAATGAAAAAAATATTATCCTTTTTAGGTTGTGTGGTTTGAGTGGAATGGGTGGTGGAAAATGAAACTATTGGTTGTTTTTCAAAGATAAGTATCATTGTATCAGTGCTTAAGAACTAGTGAAACTATGACTAACCAAAAATAATTGTGTTACATGTTTCCCATGCCTCTCACTGAGTCTATATCCTTAAAAATTCCATTGAAGACTTGTACCAATCAATATTCTACATGATGAAACATGGTCTTGCCATTTATTAGCTTTGTAGGGCCTCTATGCTCTTCATAATCCTAGGTCAAATGTTTTTATACCATGTGGTAGTCTTTCACTCGTTCTAGAACCTTTGAATTTTCGACATTGATCTCACACCATCGATTGTTTGTGCTCAAGTTAACATGGGTTTTAGATCTTGGTGCCTTGACTTATTGAGTCCTACAAGATTGACACTTATCACATCTTAATTCCTTTGAAAAGTCTATTGATATCACACCATCAAATTAGTTATATGGATCAACTCTAGCCATTGATCTACCTAGGCCCATCTAACCTTTGAATTCAAATGACTAATTTATAATCTTAAATTTATCATTTATGTAACCATCAATGACATCCTCATGACCATCAAAATTTAATCTAGTGTCTTTTATCTCTAAGATTAATTTTGATGTTCGTACGAATATCAAATATGTCCACATGACCGTTAAGTTGACTTCACTCCTTGGGAGTTAGACACTTGTCATTTCCTTGGGACTCCCTACTCTTGCAAAAATATAAATGAAATTATTTTAGCATATAACTTAGAATAACATCTTTATGAAAAAAATAACTTAAGACATAATTTTAACCTAAGGTTTATTCATGTTAATAAACATGGAAATAACCTTAGGATTAAAGTCTAATTCAATATTAGAAAGGTGCTTATATGTATGCCACTTGGTAACTACTCAGGGATTTTGATTGTTGACAGTCACACCATTAATCTTTATGTACTGGGTTCTCATGATTGTGACACTTGTAACCCTCATGTAGCTCTAGAGAACCTTTAACATGTCAACATTTTCTCACATCTTTGGATCTTTGTACCAAGATCTTGTGATGGTGACACTTGTCACCCTTGTAGAGTTTGGTAGGTTCTTTGAATTTTCAAGCATTGCTCTTGCTTCATTAGATCAATTGGGCCCAATTTAACATGGTCTATTGGATCTATACGCATATAATAAAAGACATAAGTTAACATAAAGGACCCTACATGAATATTCCAGCCTAAGGTCTTAGTTGTATGAATACAATATAATTGGGACCTATCCTTAAAATATATAAAATAACTTTTTTGTTTAATCTCGATGGCATAGAATAAAAACTAATTGGCACCTTGGCTAAAATCTTAAATTAAGATCAAAACATAGTCTAAGAAGGAGTTCCACTTGGTAGTATGGTATTTATTTTGGGGTGATTGTTGTAGGTAAAATGTTTCAAAAATTTTATGTCTAGTATGAATTCTATCAGTGGAACTGTTTCAAACAAAATGTACACAACAATTCTCCCAAAGACCTAATTCTATCAGACATAATGTCAAAGGAAATTTTCTTGAAGGGTCACTTGGAGGGAAAAGTGTCTGGGTGAAAATTCCTAAAGGATAAGTCTGGAGGGTATAGGCCTAGGATAAAATTCTTGAAGGGTAAGTCTCAAAGAGCAAAGACAATTCTATTTGGAAAAATGTTTTAGACAAAATGTTTGAAAGAATTTCATTTTTATTTGACAAAATGTTTGGGGTAAAACTTTTGAAGGATAGTCTCATAGGGAAAAATGCCTGAGATAAAAAGTCTTGAAGGGCATGTAAAAAAGGTTTAGAGGGTTTTATGTCATGGTGAAAATGCTTGAAGGGTTTACTTCATAGGGTATGTTTTAGTTGGAAAAGGGTCCAGGACAAAATTCCTAAAGGGCATGTGTGAATGGAAAAATCTCTTGAACAAAATCTCTGAACAAAATTCCTAAAGGGAAAAAGTTTAGAATAAAATTCTTGAAGGTCATGCCTCAAAAAGGCCAAAGGGAAATTCTAGTAGGAAAAATGGACACAATAAAGTCCCACAAACCTAATTTTGTTAGGGGAATTATTTCAGACAAAATGTCTACAATAATGTCCCTGACAAAGATAAGTCTACAACCAAAAAACATGAAACAATAAGTCCAAAACATAAAGTCTGAAGGAATTCATATAATGGAGAAAATACCTGACAAGGACAAATTAAATAAGTCTGGTAAAGATAAGCCTAAAGACATAATCCCAATATAAATATTTAGTCTATGAACACAATAAAAATGCCATTTTACTAAAGTACAAAAGGCCAATAGTTAATATTCTCCCAAATTTTTCATAAACATATATAAGAGGGGATAAAAATGAAGACCATAGTCTAAGAATAAGTGGGTCCCCATTTCCCTAAAGAAAGAGGGGATATTGGGTATAACAAATGATAACTTACAGGGGTAATACTATTGAGTATTCAAGAACCCAAAAATCTAGTTTTCAATCTTAAATCAATCATGAAGTGTGTCACAGAGGAATACTTAAATCAAAAACATGAAAGAGACTCCAAATTTGATTCACACAACATACTTAAATTCTAATTTATTGGAGATATATGTGTCAAACATGTCACTAATTTAACCCCTATTATGATGAGTTTTTCAAAGGCTTTGATGAGGTTGTAGGTTTCATTCTAGCATCTACTAAAGAAAAAACACAAGAGAATATCATTCATTACTCTACCACTAGCCACACATCCATAGACCTAACAGAGATATATTGGACTCCTTATCTTCTCATTCCATTATCTTATTTTGATAATGTTGCATGGTACATTGATTTTATTTAATCATGTGAGTCTTTTAATTTTTTTTAGATTTTATCTTATTATTTTGCATTTATTGGTTCTTTTCTTCTATTTTTTATTTTATTCTTATTTTGTTCTTGAATGGAAAAGAGAAGAGACAGAACCACAATTAGGTGGTATAATTATAAAATAAATCATTACTAGAACATCCATACGAGCTACACCTATACCCAAAATTATCACTTCTAACAAGAATTTAATGAGATAAGTGCATTTGATCCAATAAAATAATGAAACTTTATAAATTCATATGAAATACTTTGAGAACAATTTCCACATGCCTTGTAAAATTTTTCAATTATGACACCCTCAGAATAATTCAAAATTACCTACCTTCATCCTAAAAACTCAAAAACATAGAAATACACCTAATATGTAAACTAGTCCCAAAGTGTCAAGATTTTATTTTACCCCTTTCCTACAAGTCATAAGCTCAGTTAGTTTGTATTTTTAAGCTTAATTATAGTTAGAAAAAATAAAATTCCTATTGTAAGAGAAAGCAAAGAACAACTAATCTAGGAAAGAAAGAAAATTAAGAAAGCATTGAAATCTAATCTAGGAAAGCAAAACATTGAAAGTAAGAAAGACTAATCTAGAAAGTAGGAAACTCATATATGAAAAAAAATACTTAAAGTAGGAAAATAATCTAAGAAAGTAATAAATATATTATAATCCTAAAGCTCCTTTCATTCATCCTTCATCAATCAATAATATCCATAGATGACACAACCCTAAAGTAGTACTTCAGGAACTATCTGTTGACTAGATATGTAAGCTCATTTTCTTAGAGGTCCTTAAGATGAAACACATTATGACCCATGATCTCTTAAATTTTGTATGGTCTAATCCATAGTGGGGTGAACTTGTCATGCTTTCCTTTTCTTATCATGGGATTTATCAAAAAATAATACTAGATTCAAAATTCTGAATGCTACCTTCACTCTCTTATGAAACCATCTCTTGACCACATCCTAGTGTCTATTGAATGTCTGTAAGGCCTCAGGTTTGAATCTTCCATTTATATTATGTCTTGCAATATTAATTTTGATTTATCACTTTGTTCCATGTAGTTTTTCTTAAATTGATAAGTGGGTAGCTTCAACATGATATTAAATACTAGTTTACATCCATACACCAATAGGTAAGGTGAAGCTTTGAGGTCTTACTTCTTTCTAGTCCAATCTGCCCTAAGAGCATACTTAAATAAATAACTCTAGTCTTGAGGCTTGTCACCAACTAATTTCTTGATCACATCTATTAAATTCTTATTTGTTGATTTTGCTAGTCCATTTCCCTGAGGGTAATGATTAGAAGATGACCTAATATTGATTTGGTTGTCATGTGCCCATTCAATAAATTATGATGATATAAAAGCTAGTCCATTGTCACAATCCAAAGAAATGGGTGTGTTAAATCTAGTTGTTATGTGTTCCTCAAAGAAGTGAATCATTTCTTGTGTCTATATTTCTTTTTGGCTATGGCTTCGGTCCATATAGTGCAGTAATATGTGGTAGTAAGCAAAAACTTATATATTGCTAAGGAGTTTGGGTTAATGGTATCAATGAAATCTAAACCCCATTGGGAAAATGACCTTCCTTCAATAATTGGCTGTAAAGGCATTGTTGCATGTACCTCCCTCTTGGCAAAAGATTGGCATTCATGGCATGTTTTCACATAAGCATGAGCATCTTTGAAAACTATTGGCCAGTAGTATCCCATTCTTAAGATTTTGTGGGCTATGGTATTCCTAGAAGGATGAACACTACCTATTTTTTTATGCAAGTTTTCCAAAATTTCTTTAGCTTCCTCTATAGATACACACCTAATATAAATAACTTCATAATTTATTTTATAAGGGACTCAATTTCTAATCATGTAATGAGCATTTTTGTGCCTTAAAGATCTTATCCTCTCTCTATTAAATTTAGGGGGAGAAGTTCCTATAAGTAAATACTATGTAATATTAGTATACCTTTCTCCTTTAGATACTTGAGATTCACATACCTCTTTAATGGTGATATGAGTATCTGGTTTAGTAATGAGCTAAATAATGATTTATCCCTGAATGGTCTTTGCCAACTTAATCTCTATGTAAAATTCTTGTAGCTTGGCCATCCAATTGCCTTGATGTTATCCTAATTTATTGTATGATAGGGTAAGATTGATAGTAGGATCAAACACAATGGCAATGGTTTTATTCCTTAAAATGTAGTGCCAAAACTTCCTCATGACCTTGATAAGGGTGAAAATATATTTATTAATCATGGAGTATCTGAGTTTTACATATTTCATATTTTTGATCATGAACACAATTGGATGCTAAATATCATCCTTATTTTATGTGATGATGGAAATAATCATATGCTTTGAAGTTAATGATTAAAGGTACAGATATTTCATAAAATCTAGATTGACTAATACTAGAGCCTATGATATTGTGTCTTTAATGTATTAAAAGGATTTTTAGGATTTAATTATCCACTCTATTTTGGCATCCTAATTGAGCATGTAATTTAGAGGTCTAACAATCTCTACAAATATTGAGATGAACTTCCTTATAAAGTTAATCTTTTTGAAGAATGATTTAAGCTCCTTTTTGCTATTTGGTGGCTGAATTTTTGAAATCACCTAAATTTTATCTGGATCAAGGGTGATCCTATCATTAGTGATGATGTAACCCAAGAGATTTACCTTAGTCAATCTAAATATTCTTTTATTTGGTTTATTTAAATACCAAACCTTCTACATCTATAAAATATAAACTATAGGTGACTTATGTGATCCTTCATATCCTTTGAAAATACTGTACGATCATCCATGTAGATGATTATGCATTTTCCTATCATTCCTTTGAAGGCATGATCCATGAAACATTGAAATGTAGGTTGTATATTTATTAATTTCAATGACATTCTCTTATATGCATAAGTTCACCACTTTTTGGTGAACACTATCTCCATTCTTTCCTTACATTGCACTAGTACTTGATTATAGCTTAAAAATCCATCCAAAATGTACATCATTTTAGAACCACTTACTATTTATATCACCTCATTTATAGAAGGAAAAGGATAATTATCCTTTTCAAAATCTTTGTTCGGGTTCCTAAAATCCACACATACTCTGATCTCACCATTCTTCTTTCTTACTTGAACCAAAATGGCTACCCAAGTAGAATGTCTTAGTGAAAAGATGATTTTTGTGCTTAACAATTTCTCTACTTCTCTTTAAATGAGAAGATCTAGAATAAGATTGACTGTAATTTTCCTTTATTTGAATGGCTTATAATATATCTTTAAGGTAATTATATTAGTAATGACCTACAGGTAATATACTTTCAAGTCTGTTTATGTCTAGGCAATGATGTCCCTATAAAGAGTGATTAGATCCTTCACTCACTATCTTTCCTTTGGGGTAAAATTGAGGCCAATATTAACATAGTATGGGTTTTGTTCATCTCCTAGATTTTCCTTTCTAAAGTCCCATTCATTGACATTTGGTTTTCTTATTTTTTTTGCTTGAGGATCTATGTCAAATGGTCTCTCCAAGGAGACCAAGTTGGCTAGAATTTGATTCTATTTAAGCTAGAGAATGCCCTCTTTATAAAATTCCTCTTGATAGAGATGATTAATGTCCTTATCGTTGGTGATTCAGGATTTGAATTACTCTTAATTAGTTAAAAAATAAATAATATGCTAGTCATCATCAAAGACCTAGAAATCTTTTTATGACATCAAAAATGAAAGGACACAATACCAATTTAATTGAGAACTTTTTTACCTTAGATTTTTGTTGCAGCTCCATATTAGTAGTAGAAAAAACTAATGAATCAATAGTTTTATTTTTCTCTTTGAGAAGTGATACCATGTTCAAATCTTCAAATATTTCAATTAGGTCCCATGCTTTGTGCTTGTATCTCTTTAAATAAGATAGATTGCATTATTATTTATTTTTGACTTGATTGATCACCAGCTTTGAGTCACCAAATTTTGGTATTTGCTTTACATTGTTATTAAGTACACATTGTAATCCTATAATAAGATCCTCATACTAAGCTCTATTATTAGTGAATGGAAATTGTAATCTATATGTTGTTAAGAAATTTTTACCTTGTATATCAATTAGTTTAATTCTCATGCTTGATCCTTGCTTAGACATAACACCATCAAAGTGTAGAGTCCATAGCTGATTTGGAATCTTTAGGTTCTTGATTTTTTAGTTTATTTTGAGTAGTAAAAGTCTAAATACCAAGGCTAGGTGACTCATAATTTACCTCTTTATTCTTGACATTGTATTCTATAATGGGATAATTTATCCTTAGCTCTCCATCAATTTTGTTTTGATTGGTAATTCCTCTCCATAACAGCTAGATATGAGAGAAGTCTATAAAGAGATATTTTTTGAGTGTTTTGGACAAATCCCTACTCAAAAATGGTCCATATCCTTCAATTATATCTACCACTAGAGTATCTATAGCCATCTAGACTCATGGTTTAGATGTTACTTGAATGTTTACATTAGTCAATTCTCCAACTAAAGGTACTACCATTTTATCCAATTGTGAAACTATTCTCTTTAAAGGACTCAGGGTGAGACCTATATTTTGACATATGGATGTGGGAATGATAGTTTTAGATGATCTAGAATTAACTAAACAATTATGAATGTTCTTAATAAATGCTCAGATAGTCAGCAAAAAGGGTGGAATTTAGGCTTACTCTTGTAGATGACATTTACATCATCAACCTTTGATTTGTTTGTAGATATTTTAGATTTTTTTATAGGATTTTTTTCAATAATAGACTTCCATAGTAGCTCCTTCTATTCAGGGATTTGAGATAACTCATGAAGATTTATATTTACCTTGATATTTTTCACATCCTCAATAATGTTGTATCCTCCTTTACTTTGTTCCTCCTTGGTCTGCTACTAATCATTCACCTTTGGAAGGGGTGGATTATTGTCTACTTTAGGATTAGGAGGAATTATTGTGGTATTTAGAGGAGTCAATGTTATAAGTGGCTACTTATTCCTTATATTTTATGCACCTCTCTAGAACTACTAAAAAGCATGAACTTCATCCATATTATGTTTTGGTTCATTATCATCTTTGCTTAGGAAGGGAAAATCATGAGTTTCAAATAACATGGTAGTACTAGAAGAGCTAGGATCCTGGTGACACTCATGTGGATTATGCATATGATCTTGTCTAACTACTTCCCTCTAAAAGATTTTGAATACTGCACAAAATTCAACATAGTCGAGTTCAAAATGCTCAGAAGTATTGTGAATTCTACACCAATTGGGAAGAGTCATTTCTAATATGTTGATCTTTGGAAGTTTTTTAGGTTGCTTAGGCTTGTTGAATGGTCTGTTGTATCTTTGGAATCCAACATTTTTATTTCTGATTGGGTCATTATTATTTCCCATCTTCCTTTACATATTTAATAAGTCATTTCTCAAATTTTAAACCATCTTATGGATAGAATCTAGATCTACCTTTATAGAATTAGTACCTTATAAAAGAGTAGTGGGTAGTATAGTTGATTGCTGATTATGCTGGTAATCATTTCCTATCATATGATTATTCAAAAAGCTAAAATTTAGCTATGTTATCTATGTCAATGGAGGAAGTCTGTAGAATTGATTTTTATTAAAAGTGGGAGAATTATAGTTCACATTTGGTATCAAATTTAATGCTAGAGAGTTAGTATTAACATTAGGCACACCAAGAATCTAATGATTAAGCTTCTTATCTATATTGATATATTCTTCATAGCTAACATCAAACTATTGGTAGTAGTTTCTCTTCTTAGGAATATGATAGTGATTAGATCTAGGGCATTCTTGTACATCTCTAATGCTAATGGTTCATTTGGTTTATACATTTAGATCAACTAGTTGTATATATTTTGGAACCTTACATTGAAAGAACAAATGGGATCATTAGGTTCTCTCTTCATGCTGGTGAAGTGTGGGTATACCAAGCTAGGATTGGTGACCTATCCAAACTATATAGTAAAAAATAATTGACATTCATCCTAATAATTGATAGAATTTTTGGTTAGATTTAAATACCAATCATAAAAAACATCCATTAAAGTAAAAGGGAATAATCTGCATACAACATCCTCATGAACAACATTCATTGCCCTTAATTTAACTTTAAAATATCTGATATGTTCATCTATTATCCTTTCTCCTGAAGGAGTAAAAGATGGTAAGTACTTCTTAGGATTCCTAGGTAAATCATGCACATCTCTTGTGATGGTAATAGTAGATCCAACTAACTAGGGATGAGTCATTGGTTGGTTAATAGGGAAAGGGTTCCTTACAAGTAAGGGGTTCCCTACTCGATGAGGTATATTTTTTTGAACTAGATATGTTGGCATAATTTTAAGTATCTTATGATTTATCAGGGATGAGACTAGAAAACAAACTAGAGAATTAGATCTGGTCACTCTCTTGGGTGACTCCAGTGGAACTCTATGCAAAGGATAACTACTATTATCAAGGATGTTTTCCTCCTTCTATCACTAGTGAAACTATTGATGTAGGTTTTATGCACACTATAGTCAAATGAGGTAGCCTCTAACATTTTAGGATCTCAATGGAGGTAAACTCCACTCCAGGGCACAAGTTCTAGGTATGTAGTCTATTAAAACCCATTAATGGAATAGTGGGTAGGGCATTCAATTTATTGATAAGGTTTTTTGGATGGAGATGTGGTTCCTAATATTGTAGTGAATCTCTATGTGAGCTAGATGGGTATATGATTGCTAATCTAGAGTGGCTAGGTCTCAAAATAAACTCAAGAAAAGGAGGGAACAGTAAGGTAGAAAAGAAGGATCTATGATTTTTAAGAACTACTTCCTTGGTTATTTTTTAAAAGGATGAATGCTCTCAAAACATATGCCTATTGATAGTAGTGATTACACACAAACAATCCTACATGGCTAAGAGGTCTAAGGAGATAAAGATGTAGAAAATTCATAGGCCTCAGACAAAGGTTTCTCCTTTTAGGGTAGTTATTACAAACCCTCAATCAAGAGATTATGGCTTGGGCTAGTGAAGTATCTGAGGCAAATTTTTCACACACACAAAAAATTACCTCAAAGAAAACACTCATGCAAATTAAAAATTATGAATCAATCAACTTGACTATCTTAACCAATATAATTCACTAATATTTTGACAACTTTTGCCCATCTAAAAAATTACTACATCAATCAAGACAATTGATAATCCATTCATATATATTGTATACTAAGGATTATTGAAACACATAACCAAAGAAAGTAATAACCAATTATATATAAATTGAAAATAAAATATACAAACACATTCATTAATGATCAAAATTGATGTTGATCTTGTACTCGAAATTCTCTGACCCAAATCGAAGTTGGATTATAATTATTTATATAGACTTGGGGAAGGGGTCACCTCATCCTAAAAGTTCATGCAAGGTTGTTACAATTGATAGTCATAACTTGATTTCTAACTATGGTCTAAAATTATATAAGGGTCTAATTGTATTTATCAATTTAAAATAGCCTTTGTAAAAGATATGAAACATGTGCATATGTATGAAGATGAAGGAAATTTTTTTACAATTATAGATCAAACTACATGCAAAAAAATCAAAATATTAGCACCATTTACAAAACTATTCATGCATAAAACTTATCCTTTTAAGTCTACATGGTCTGAATGGGCAAGGTGGTGGAAACAAGAACTGTTGGTTGTTTGTCAAAGATAAGTATAGTTGTGTCAATGCTTTAGAACTAGTGAAACTATTACTAACTAAAAATAACTATGCAGTGCATGTTTCCCATGCCTCTCACTAAGTCTATATCCTTGAAACTTCCACTAAGGACTCACACCATTTGATCTTCTACATGGTGAAATGTAGGCATACCATTTGATAGCTCCATCAAGCCTCTATGCTCTTCTTAATCCTAGATTCAATATTTTGATGCCATGTGGAATTAATTTTCTAGTTCTAAGACATTTGATTCTTACACATTGATATCACACCATCGATCATCTATGTTTAAGTTAACACGATTGGTATATCTTGGTGCCTTGACTCATTGGCTCCTGTGAACTTGAAACTTATCACATATTAATTCCTTTGAAAAGTCTCTATTGATATCATACCATTAAATTAACTATATGGATCAATGATAGCCATCGATCTACCTGGGCCCATTTAACCTTTGAATATAACTAGGAAATTTATGATCTTAAATTTGATGTCCACATTATCATTAATGACATCCTCATAGTCATCAATGATGTACATATGACCATCATAATTTAATCTAGTGTCTTTCATCTTTGAGCTTAATTTTGACATTTACATGAACATCAAAGACATCCACACGATCGTCAAGTCAACTAAACTCCATAGGATCTAGACACTTGTTATTTCCTTAGGACTCCCTAATCTTACAAAAATATAAATGAAAATGACTTTAGCATATAACTTATATTAAGGTCTTTATGAAAATAAAGAACTTAGGACATAATTTTAACCAATAGTTTATTCATGTAAATAAACACTATACACACTATAAAATTACATGACAGTTCTAAATGTTAAACTAACCCTTAAACCACCTTAAGATCCCCTAGGGACACTTTTTCAACCTTAAAACCATAAACCTTAGGTCAAGTTATCTGATTAGCTAAACTAAATAACTTACCCTAACTAACCTTGACTAGCTTTAACCAGCTTAAACTTTTGACCCTTGACTACTGACGATCACCCTAACTATCGATGGCTAGGCTTGGCCATCGATAGTTAGGATTTCACTACCTAAATAGTCAATCCCAATCAACTCCAACCTTTTTTATATTTATCTTGTCTAAGTCATGTGTGATCTAATGCATGTGAAAGCTAAAATTAAACATGTTGAACCCTTTGTTAACCTATTATTTCACCTCTCCTTCCTTCCTATTAAAAGAGAGGAGGAAGAGGTAGAATAAATCTAGGATTAATAAATCAATCATCATCTACATCTAGAATTAGAGTGAACAAATGAAACAACAAGTATGATAGAGATCTAAAGTGTTGTTGTCCATTGGCCACCAACTAAGTATCATCACTTTATTAACATTACTCCAATCTTCTCCAATAGATCCTTTAACCCTTTTTCAAATCAAGAACCAGTAAGATAAGTATCTATTTTCACTAATTAGTTTCTTTTTTTCTATTTTACAACTAACTTATCACAAACCCACTTTCCAAATTCCCATTTTGTAACCTTATCAAACCAATTTTATTAGACTAGACTAGAAACCATAGTAACCATCTACAATCTATCCATAACTACCAATGGTTTCCTAACTATAGATGGTCACCATAACTATTGATGGTCACCCTAATCATTGATGGTGACCCTAACCATCGCTGGTCAATGTGTGAAAAATAGATAACAAGTTATTTTTACCCATTATAACTTAACCAAATCCCAATTTTAAACTCTCTACATGATCATAGAGCCTCAACCTCTTTTTTTTACCATACCTAATTCATTTAGCATTAATATAAATCTATTTATTTCTATAATTAATCAAATTCACCTATTCATATATCAATCACTTTTTTAATTTCAATTTAGTATCTTTTGTGATATATGCAAATACTTTATATTTCACTTTCAGAACTTGATTGTATATAATTGTGGATTGTCAACATACAAGGAAATTTGTGCTTCTTGGATCTAGCTTTCTAGGAAATCCACCCTAATATACAACTAATCAACAATTTCTTTATTAGTTTCTTATCTATAGGTCATTGTTCCCAAGCCAAAGAGGAGTATCTACAGCCATCTAGATCAAGGTGCACACAACATATCATGTTTTTCTACCATACCCTTCTCAAGTCATTTTTATCTATCCTTCCAATGAATATAAGTAAAATTTATCTAAAAGATTTTGGCATTTCCTATTGGGTTCATAGTCACATCTAGGTGCTTCTTCTTCTTGTCTCTCTACTCATACAATGATTTTTTTATTTTTATTTTGGGTTTAAAATTGACTACATCCAATGTTTGCTTACTTATTTTAGCTCACGTAGCTTAATTAATCAATTGAATTAATCAAAGCTTCAATCTTGTCACACATAAAAAACCAAACCACTTACATTAAATCAAACATAAAAACATTGACATAAGTCCTGACTGGGATTTCATCACCTAAAGGCCACCTTTCTTGGCCATCCTACTTGGATTTCATCACCAAGGGAAGAACCAACTCAACTCTCTAGTTGAGTATAATATCTATAAATTGATATATCTTGGATATGAACTTGAAACCCTTATCATTGTAGTGTTTTAAGTGAGGGTGTAAGCCCTAATATCAAGCCACATATTGATTTCTAATACATATACATGTTGGCCATTTTGGCCCAAATAGAAGCTTCTACCTAGTTTAAACAATTGATCAAGGTCTCAATAGTTGATAAATGGATTAGGTTGTTTTGAAGTAGGCTTACATTTGAAAATGGAGAGGATCCAGTAGCAGTGTTCAAGGATAATCCTATAAACCAAAAGCTAATCATAAAATCTTTTATTCAGCTAAGTCTTTACTTGTTCATTCTTTTAGAATTTGTGGGGACTAAGTTTTCATATCTCTCAGGGATTTTGTTCAAACAAAAAGTCCAAAACAAAGTGTCTGAAAGGTCTTTTGGAAAAATAAGTGCCTCAAGCATTTTTTTTTTAATGTTCCATTTGAATAAATCCTAAAGGAATTGGTCTCTTAGGAAAAAATCTGAAGGAATTCCTTCAAGATTAAATTATAAGGAAATGGGCACTTTTAAAAATCTAACATTCCAATATTTTCAAAAGCTAATAGTCCAATATTTTTAAAATCCAATGGTACAAAATTTTCAAAATCCAAAGGTCCATCTTTCAAATTTAAAGGGACTTTTCAAACAAGCAAAAAGAATCAAGTTCATAGGAAAATTATCTAGGGAAATTGAAGCAAATAAAAAATCTGAAGGGTATCTTTCTGAAGGGTTTGTTTCAAAAAATTTGTCCAAAACAACTTTTTCAAAGGGTAATTTTCTCGTAAAAAGGGTCTATTTCAAAAATCTGAAGGGTTCATTAACTTCAAAAAAGGTATTTTCAAAAAGATGAAGTGGAATAAACATTTTTTTGAAAGGACCATTTCAAAAGTTTCAAGGACCATTTCAATTTTTCTGAAAGGTCATTTAAAATTTTTTGAGGACCATTTCAATTTTTATAAAAGGTCCTTTCAAAAATTCTAAAGACCATTTCAAAAGTTTTGAGGACCATTTAAATTTTTTTGAAAGGTCATTTCAAAATTTCTGAGGACCATTTCAATTTTTCCAAAAGGTCATTTCAAAAATTTTGAAGACCATTTCAAAAGTTCTGAGGACTAGTTTAATTTTTATGAAAGGTCATTTCAAAATTTTTGAGGACCATTTAAATTTTTCCAAAAGGTTATTTCAAAAATTTTGAAGACCATTTCAAAAATTTTGAGGACCACTTTAAAAATTCTAAAGGGAATTTTCATAAATCCAAGGGGCATTTTCATAAAGTACAAAGACATGAATTCCTTTAGACAAATTTTTCATGGGAAAGTGATAGACAAAATTTTTGAATGAAGTGTCCATGGGAGAAAATATAAAAACAATTATTTTGGGAAAGTGGCCAAAGAGAAAAGCCCAAAACAAAAGGCCACAAAGAAATAGCCAAAAGGAATACATGCCAAAATAAAAGTCATGAAGACTAATTCCAATGAAATAGTAACCAAATGAAGAGCTTGGGAGCAAAAGACTAAGAAATTTCAAGGAGCTACCCTGGAGTTTCAATGTTACATATCTGATCCTAACATGGAATTTCATGCATGTTTCAGTTTTTGAAGCCCCTTTTCATACAGTGGAGGCCATTTAGAGTTGATTAGTCTTGAATTTGAGTTGAACTTTTCTTAAAGTGTCACATCTATTTTGATTTATCTTGTTAATTGAAGGTTTTCAACACTTCCAATTTGTTCAAATTAGATTTATTCATCTAAAGATTGGTGTAACATCATCTCATGCAGGATGCAATTACTTGTAGTTGACTAGACAAGGATTATCATGTATTTTCCTTATTTTCCATGCAAAGAAGGACTTTATTTTATTCCAACTCAACTTCCAAACATATCAAGTGGAGTTTATCTTTGAATATTTTGTGTAGCTTTCCATGCATGGATTAGATTATCCCAAGATGGGCCCACCATCATTTTCTAATGGCAAAGAGCTTTTTTCATACAAGATAAGACAAAAGGATATTATTTTAAGGTTTTATTATCTTTTGATAGCTCAAGTTGGACTTGTGTGATCTAGGAGTTGATCTCCTCTCATATTTTCAATTCCAATATCTTGGATTTTGTATGTTTTTCACTATATAAGTTATCTTTTTAGCTATTTTTAAAGGATCCCTCTCTTGATAAGACAAGACTCTATCAATATCAAGTTTTGTAACCTTTTCAGATAAATAAAAGGACTATTTTCAAATTATAGGATGTTGGTATAGTGTATTTATGTCTATGATTTGCATATGTTATAGAATTTTATTCCTTGTCAAGTCTTTATTCTTACTTAGTTACTAGTTGATCAAATTATGCAGGTCATGTTTTATGTTTGATGTCTTTTCACTAAAGTTATAAGGGATGTAAGTCGATGGTTAGTGCCTTGAATTAGGCCAATTCCATCATTTCCTTCAAGACTTGATCACCAGATAAAACCTTTCCATGAAATATTGATGCATATGAATCAATTAGAGATGAAAGTTCAATCTTTTCTTGTCTAATCAGTGTTTTAGAAGTTCAAATTAAGTAGATGAACCCAAATATAGGTGTATCACCATCATTAGATAATATTTCCTTTCAATTTTGATTCTTACCTTTATCCTCTTCCCTTTTCCTATAAGTTTGTATCATAGAGTAGAGATCTTAATTGATACACCAAAGGGAGATAGCCTTTAGAATCTATAGATTCAATCTACTGATTAGGCCACCCACACCCTAGGATTGTTTCCATGTTTTAATTGATTATGAAGGCCTAAAACTACCTTCACAAGGGTGTGATTCTAATTAATAACAACTTTTGGCATACCCAATGGACCCTTACTCCTTGGCATAGATGAATTTTGGAGCTGAGTAGAAGCATTTGTAGTAGAGGAGAATATCTATCTTCATCACAATCTAAAGATTATTCAAGTTGCAGAGTTTATAGCATCCTTCATGCAATTATTTCATGATAAAGGTTACTAAAAGGTGAGCTATCAAAGGCATTCCTTCTTAATTCATTAATTTTTCTTTGACATCATATAAAATATCAAGGTTTAGTAGGATAAACCCATATCCTCAAAAACAATATTTGTCTCCCGGTTATCCTACTATTCTAGTCACTATAACACCCACTATCTAAATGGATATCATAAACCTAGTGTTTGCTCAATTAAATATAGGTATCCCACTAAATTTATCCTAGTTTTATGATATTTTTGTGTTTGATCTCAATAGCATGTCTTTCTTCTCAGGATAAAATAAAAAAACCCGTATTAAGCATATCCAAGATGTAGCTAATCTCTATTCAATCCATAATGTTATTAAGGATAATGTTGCTATTAGATTTATTTATAATTCCTTCAAAGGAAAAGAATTACATTAGTATAGAAACCTACCACTAAACTCCATTTCTACCTAGGATGAACTGGGTGTAGCCTTAGTCAAGCAATTTGAAGACAAATCTGATCACCTCTCTTTAGTTAAACAGTTAACTACCATAACAAGATCTCCTCATGAGTTCATGTCTGATTTTAATCTCATATTTCAAATGACATGGACTAGGATACTTGTGTTTATTAGGTCATGCCATGAGTATGCATTATTGTACTATTTGAAAGCCCTTAACTCTAGCATTAGTGTGATGATACAATCAACTAGTGGTACTACCTTACCAAATACTTATGAGGTTGCAATAAGTGCATATAATAGTTTGATACAATCTAGTAAGATTTATCCAAGGATTCCAATGCCTATATTCCTAGAATTTAATTCTATACCATCCCATCAAATTTCTTAAATTCCATCCTTAGCTCTTATTCCATCACTCCAAGCTCAAATTGCATCCCCTACTAGTCAAACTAGTGAGATAGAAGAGTTAAAAGGCTTGTTACAATCCTTTGGGAATGAAATAGTGAAACTCAAAAGAAAATAATTTTAGGCTAATAGGCTCTATTAAAAACAAAATTAGACTACCTATCAGCCCTTAAAATATTAAAGGCCTCCTTATGAAGGTTTCAAAGAGAATAGACCACCTTATCAAACACAAAGAGCCAGAACTCCAGCTAAGACATATGCTACCCTTGATCCTAGTACTCCTTCCACTTCAAAGGACATTTTTACCTCCCCACCTCAGAAAAAATTGATGCATGATTCAGGTTGGTAGTCCTCAAATCTCAATGATGCTCAAAATAAATCCTTGGTATCACAAAACATCACTATGCCACAAATGACACAAGAAGAGTTATCTTTTCAAGGAGTTAAGTAACAAGATACAAGTTTGGCATCACAAGGAGAGACTCAATAATTTTAAGGGCAGCCTAATTCTATTAATGTAAATTGACAAGTGGATGATCATGTTGATTTTACTCAGTGTGTCGAAATTAATAATACAAGTGGTTGATTTGTAGTCCTAACTAGAGCTAATAAAAGATCCATTGATGAGTCTCAAGAGGTGAAAAATGCATCAAGTACACCTAATTTTGTTTTTAAGAGTAAATAACAACAATTTTATACACCTACAACTTAAAAAAATTAGAATATAGAGGTTATCAAAGTTCATTGAATAACTCTAGTTCATGAGTACCCAGTGTTTTAGAAAGTGCAACTAAAGGTTGGGGAATATTAGTTCAGTATAGTGGATCAAATGAATAAGTTAAATATCAACATTATCATGTGTTATTATCTTTCCATCCTAGGACAAAAATGTATTCTCATCTAAGAGCTTTAAGCTCTCAAATTGTCTCCAAAATTGGTTGAGAAAGAAGGTGTTGTCTTAACTAATTTGGATCAAACAACTAAGAAACAAGTACATAAAGTAAATAAGATGTTAAATGTAGGAAAAACTTATATAAAATCAAATAAAAATCCTCCTTTCTACCTTTATTTGATAATAGGTGATACTTTGGTTCATAATTTTATGGTGGATAATGGAGCTAGTATCACATTATGCCTAAGCAAATTGTACACAAGCTTGGCCTTGTTTATGAGTCAAATACTAAGGGGGTATTACAATTGGATGAGTCACAAAAAAATATGGTATGAATCATCAAATATCTGAAATTTAAATTACATGCTTTTGCCAATGTTACTATTCAACAGGATGTTATTGTGGTAGACTTGCCTCCTTACATTGCTATGTGCCTTTCAAGGGACATCACTTCAAAGATTAGGGGATATTTATTAGTCGATTCTAATTATTTGATTTTAAAAATTAGGTATATTACTATGGTAATGATTCATTCTAAACATATTTCATGTTTCCATATGGAGCCATAAATGCTAAGTGTTGTGAACACTAACTGTATCATCTCAGATAATGTACTAAAAACTAGTGGAGTAGAAAATGGATCACCTTTGGATGGAGTTCCTAATTTATTTATTGATTAGTGAGATTCAAATTTACATTATAATTATCCTTATAATATTATTTAAGAATGACTTGGTGTGTATTTCCTTCATAAGAATGATGCACTACTTTTGGCCATGGTTAAGGATGATGAATCTAGTGAAGGTTTGTGGAAATTGTACTTGGATGGATCAAGGAATAAACATGGTACCAGAGCTAGAATGATGTTTTTTTATCTAAAAAATAATATATATTTCCATTCTATTAAGTTTTAGTTTAGTTTTTCAAATAATTTTGTAGATTATGAGGCATTAGTTCATGGTTTGCAGTGGGCTGAAAAGATGAAAGTCAACACCTTACAAGTTTTTGGTGATAGTAAAATTATAGTTCACTAAGTAAGAGGTTCAAATGAATGTAATTTTTTTTGATTAAATATTATAGGCATAGAATATGGTACTTGAATATTTCCAATCTTTTAACATTTAGGTAATACTAAGAGGTGACAATAAACATGTAGATAGGCTAGCTACCATTGGGACACAATTTAGTATGCTAGCTGATATAAAAAGTGAAAAAAATTAATCACATATAAAGGTGGTTGTAAGGCCTTCTATTATAGATAATCATGAGAATTTGTAAGTGTTTGAAGATGACAATCAAATTGTGTGATTCTTGGAAGAGGAGGCTAAGTTTTCTTCAAGAAACCAATAAAAGTATTTGCATCAGTATGGTGACCAAGTTGTGAAATTAAAAAAAATAAGTTGCCCAAGGGATTGGTCACACTTGAGAATGTTTTTAGTGGTGATGATGAGTTAAGGATAAATCATCCTTGTCAATAAAATAAGAGAACTATGTCAATGTAGATATTGTAGTTGGTAAGATTTTGAAGTTGGGTAAGGTATGCACTCCTTCACAAAAGAAAGATTTAATTGTGTTATGCACAATTTTTGATGATGTATTTTCATGTAAATATAATGATCTCAAGGGATTTGATCCAAGTTTAGCTTAATACATCATTGAGTTAGAGGATGAAATTAAACTAGTGAGATAAAGACAAAGTTCCATCAATCCTAATCTTGAGCCTTTAATGAGAGATAAGATTCAAAAGATCATAGATTCAGATATTATATTTCTAATCAAGCACTTAAATTTGGTGGAAAATCTTGTTTTGGTATGGAAGAAGAATGATGAGATTATATTGTGTGTTAACTTCTACGATTTGAACAGGGATTCACTTAAAGATCACTATCCATTTCCATCAATGAAACAAATTTTATAGATGGTTGTAGGTTCAAGGAGGTTTTATTTGTTGGATGGATATAGTGTCTATAATCATATTTTGGTCCATGAAGAGGATGAATTTAAGCCAACCTTCACAACCAAATGGGGGACATTTGCATACATAAAGATGCCCTTCAATTTATCTAATGCTGGAGAAAATTTCTAGAGATCCATGGATATGGCATTCAAAGGCCTTATTAATAAGTTTGTACTTGTTTATTTGGATGATATAACAGTGTTTTCAAAGAGTGAAATTGATCACATGGTTCATCTAAATAAAGTGTTTGAAAGGTGTAGGCAATTTGGGGTATCTCTAAATCCCAAAAAGTGTGTCTTCTTAGTTCATGAAGGTAAGCTCCTTGGCCATGTGGTTTCAAAGTATGGTTTAAGCATAGGTTCTGAAAGGATAGACTCCATTCTTTCATTCTCCTTACCTAAACACAAAGATGCTATGCAAATCATATTTGGGAAAATCAACTTCATAAGGAGATATATTTTAGATTTTGCCATTTTAGTTAAGCCACTTATAGCCATGCTAAATAAGAATCAGATCTTTAGCTGGTGTAAATAAGGAGTAAATATTTTTGAAGATATTAATAAATTCATAGTTAGTTCTCCTACACTTATAAATCTAAATTTCATAAAGGATTTCATTTTGTATATATATGTTAACATGGACACCATTTCAAGCATTCTTATGCAACAAAATCATGAGGTTTTGGAGTAGACAATAGACTTATTTAGTCAAGGCTTGGAAGAGTATGAAACAAGGTACTCTTTTGTTGAAAAACATGTACTTTTAGTTATAATGTCTCTTAAAAAGTTTAGATACTTGTTGTCTAACAGTAAGATACACCTAGTGGTTTCTCATCTAATCATCAAAGAATTCCTTTTGAGAAAAGATATAAATGGGAAGAGGGTTGTTTGGATAACCAAGGTAATGGAGTATGATGTGGATATTAAGGTCATAAAGCTGATTAGAGGAAAATTAATTTGTGAGCATCTAGTTCAAGACTTCCAAGAGACTAATGAGGTTGTTTTGGTGTCAAATAATGAAGAGGTTGTAGTTAGTCATACCTCACCTTCCAGTTGATTTCATGACTTGGTAATATATCTACAAGATGGTATTTATCTCTCTCATCTAAGTGATTTAAAAAAAAGATATTTCAAGTTGCAATCAGTTCCATTCTTGCTTTGTGAAGTGTTTTATTCAAAAAAGATATCAATGACATGTTGTTAAGATGTATAGAACCAAGCCAAGCTTAGATATTTCTTGAATAATTCCATGATGGACATGGTGGATGACATTTTTCCATAATAACTAAAGCCCTTAATATATTGAGATGTGGGTACTATTGGCATAGTATATTTGGTGATTTCCATGCATGGGTTAGGAAGTGCAAATAGCATGCTATGTTTGTAGGAAAAGTAAAACTTGTAACCTTACCTCTTCAACCAATTGTGGTAGATCAACCATTTATCCAATTGGGATTGGACTTCATTGGTCTCTTAAATCCTCCTTTAAGTTCAAGACATAAATGGATTCTAAGTGCTATGAGTTACTTCACACATTGGATAGAAGCAATGGCATTGAAAGAAGCAAACAAACCAAATGTTCTAGATTTCTATGAAAGTTTGCTTACTAGATTTGGAGTTACTTCAAATATTATATTTGATAATGCAATGGATTTTGTAGGAATTAGGATCAGCCAAAGTGTTATCCAACATGGAATTTATCTTAGCACTTCGTCAAACTATTATCCACAATGTAATGGCCTTGCTAAGTATACAAATAAGAACCTATTAAAGATCATAAGAAGGAATATTAAATACAATTAGAGGTCAATGACATCTTAAGTTGAATTCAAATCTATGGGCTGATAGGATCACATACAAAAGATCAATATCTAGCCCTCCATACAAGCTGGTATATGGTAAGGAAGCAAGGTTACCCAGTTCTCTTGAGTTTCCTGCTTTAGAACTAATGTATCAACTTGAGTTGTTGGAGAATGAGCCCATGGAGATCAGGTAAGCTAAATTTATAGAGTTGGAAGAGATAATAAAGCAATCCATGTTAGTCATAGATATTTATCAAGCATAAGTGAAGAGAGCTTTTGACAAGGGAGCTTCTTCATGAAATTTCAAAGAAGGAGATTTGGTCCTCGAGTGGGATGAGGATAGAGATAAACTAGGAAGGTACACAAAGTTTGATTCCCTTTAGGTTTTCCCATACACAATCTCCAGCTACAAATCCCATAATGCCTTCCACTTTGCAAAGATGGATGGTGAGAAGCTTACAATCCTAGCCAATAGGATATATCTAAAACATTACTACTAAAGAGCCAGGTTCTTTGTTTGTTTTTTTTCCTCCAAGTGTTGTTCAAGAACATTAATTTAGTTATGTTTTATCCCAAATAAGTGATTTTTTGCACATTTTCTTTATTTAGTTAGTTTTCCTTGCTTTATGTGTTTTCCTTCTTGTTTTGGAGGATGGAGTTGTCTTATTTCAAGTCAAAGGTTGTAATTGCAATCATGGATCAGATTTGTCATTATTTTGTAAGTTCAAATGTCATATATGGCCTGGTTCTCAAGCATAGCAGGCATACTTCCTTGCGAGTCACCATAAATTTTGGCCATTTTGTCCCACATACTAGCTTATTCTTGGTTTAAATATTTGAATAGGGTCCCAATAGTTGATGAATGGATCAGGTGGTTTTAAAGTAGGCCCAACTTTACAAATGGAAAGCATCTAGTAACATTGTTCAAGGATAAGCTAATAGACAAAAGCTAAGTTCAAAATCTTTTATTTAGCTAAGTCTTTACTTGTTCATTCTTTTGAACTTTATGGGGACTAAGTGTTCATATCTCTCAGGAATTTTGTTTGGAAAAAAAGTCCAAAACAAAATGTCTAAAAGGTCTTTTGGCAAAGCAAGTGCCCCAAACATTTTTTTTTGAATGGCCCATTTCTAGAAATCTCAAAGGAATTGGTATTTTGGAAAAACATTCTAAAATAATTCATTTGGGATTAAATTCTAAGGAAATGGGAACTTTTCGTAATCTAATAGTTAATTTTTCAAAGCTAAAGGACTTTTATAACATGACAAAATAATCAAGTCTGTGGGAAAATTGTCTAGGGAAATTGAATAAAAAACAAGTCCAAAGGATATATTTTTGAAGGGTTTGTTTTAGACATTTTGTTCAAAAAAACTTTTCTAAAGGGCACTTTTCTCAGTGAAAAGGTCCATTTCAAAAAATACAAAGGTTTCCTTCCCTTCGGTAAAGGCATTTTAAAAAAGATGAAGTGGACCAAACATTTGTTTGAAAGGACCATTTCAAAAGTTCCAAGGACCATTTCCATTTTTTTGAAAGGTCATTTCAAAAGTTGTGAGGACCATTTCAATTTTTTTGAAAGGTCATTTCAAAAATTTTGAAAACCATTTCAAAAGTTCCAAGGACCATTTCAATTTTTCTAAAAGGTCATTTCAAAATCTTTAAGGACCATTTCAATTTTTTTGAAAGGTCACTTCAAAAATTTTGAAGACCATTTTAAAAGTTCTGGGGACCATTTCAATTTTTACGAAAGGTCATTTCAAAAGTTATGAGGACCATTTCAATTTTTATAAAAGGTCATTTCAAAAAAAATTAAGACCATTTCAAAAGTTCTGAGGACCATTTTAAAAGTTCAGATGACCACATCAAAAATTTTGAAGGGCATTTTCATAATGTTGAGGGTAATTTTCATAAAGTCCAATGATATGAATTCCTTAAGATAAATTGTCTCCAAGTAAGTGATAAACAAAATTTTTGAATGAAGTATCTACAGGAGAAAATGCCAAAACAATTATTTTGGGAAAGTGGCCAAAGAGAGAAGCCCAAACCAAAAGGCTGCAAAGAAATAGCCCAAAGGAATATACGTTGAAAGAAAAGTCCTAAAGACCAATGCTTGGGGAAAAGTGACCAAATGAAGAGCTTGAGAGGAAAATAATAAGGAATTTTAAGGAGCTAACATGGAGTTTCAATGTTGCATATCTGATCTTAACATGAAAATGGTTTAGTTTTTGAAGCCCCTTTTCATGCAAGTGAAAGCCATTTGGAGTTGATTGCTCTTGAGTTTGAGTTGACCTTTTGTCAAAGTGTCACATCTATTCTGATTTATATTGTTAATTAAAGTATTCCAACACTTATAACCTTTTCAAACTAGAGTTCTTCATCTAAGGATTGGTGTAACATCATCTCATGCAGGATGAAGTTACTTGGAGTTGACTAGACAAGGCTTATCATGCATTTTCCTTGTTTTTCATAAAAAGAAAGAATTTATTTAATTCCAAATCAACTTCCAAACATATCAAGTGGATTTTATCTTTTAATATTTGGCATAGCTTTCCATGCATGGATTAGATTAGTTCAAGATGGGCCTACCATCCTTTTCCAATGCTAAAGAGCTTTTTCATCTAAGACATAAGATAAAAGGATATTATTTGAAGGCTATGTTATCTTTTGATAACTCAATTTAGACTTGTGTGATGTGGGAACTGATCTCCTCTCCTATTTTCAACATCAATCTCTTGGATTTTGTATGTTTTTTACTATATAAGTTAGTTTTTCAACCATTTTTAAAGGATCCCTCTCTTGATAAGACCAGACTCTACCAAGATCAAGTTTTGTAACCTTTTTAGACAAATATAAGGATTGATTTCAAATTATAGGATTATGTTATAGTGTATTAAGTTTAGTGATTTTCATATGTGATATAATTTTCTTCCTTGTCAAGTCCTAATTCTTACCTAGTTACTAGTTGATCAGATTATGCCAATCATGTTCTGTGTTTGATGTGTTTTGGCTAAATTTATAGCAAATGCAAGTGGCTAGTTAGTACCTTGAATTAGGCATATTCCATCATTTACCTCAAGCTTTTATCACCAAATAAACCTTTTCATGAAATACTAATGTATAGGACTCAAGTGGAGTTGAATGTTCAGTCTTTTCTTGTCTAATTAGTGTTTTAGAAGCTTAAATTGAGAGGATGAACCAAAATATATGTGTATCACCATCAATAAATAATATTTCCTTTCAATTTTATTTATTTACTTTCTCTTATTCCCTTTTCCCATCAATTTTTATCATAAATTAGAAATCCTAATTGATACACCAAAGGGAGCTAGCCCTTAGAATCTAGAGATTCAATCCACTATTTAGGCCACCCATAGCCCTAAGATTTTTTTCATGTTTCAATAGAATATGAAGGATTGAAACTACCTTCACAAGGGTATGAGTCTGATTAACAACAATACTTTTGAGATATTAAACACAACCTGAAACCAACCATAGACTTCTTTTCTAGTACCCTCTCTACAAGCCAAGTTGAGTCACACAATTCTTAAAGCTTAAGGCATATGCCACAAGAGAGACTACAAAGAACCTTAGGATTTAATGTGCTTTAGTATGTGTTTTATTTCCATGATTTTGTCTTGTCTTCTCATTGTTTGATTTGTGAGATTGCTTGTATCTTACTCCTTTCCTTATCTACATGGTCTTAACTAAGCAACAACTAAAAAACCAAGAAAACTAAGAACCACTTCCTAATCAACCATCTTCCTCTTTTCCCTCATCTATAGAGTATATCTTAGATATAGGTAATTATCCTCATCCTTGTGAGAGTCCTACCATCCCTTAGATAGTTTCCCAAGGTGATGCAAATTTTGCCACCTTTTTAGACAATAACCCCATATCCTTCTATCATTACCTTTAACACCATATCCCACTATACCCCTACTTTAGTTCCACCTATTGAACAATCCTATAGCATGCCATCCCACCTTATGGGTGACACTTATTTTTCCACCATCTCCACCCAACCTTTAGTCACCCAAGCATCATCCTCTACCAATAACCCTACTAATACCACCATCCAAAATTAACCCATGCAACTAGGCAACACCTGAACACCTTCTTACCCAACTAACAATCCTCTTAGTATAATAACAACCTAACCTTTAAGAACCAGTACTTCCCTTAACATAGGATTACCCTATAATAATGTCACCACCATTCCTCTCATTTCTAACCTACCTACCTCCACTCCATTCCATAGCTTGGCGGTCCCCATACCTTTTACCATTCCACCCATCAGCACCAAATTCACCACCTACCCTATATCTACTAACCCAACCATACCTCCTACCCAGCCTACGTTAATCTCTCAATAGGTACCCATTGCACTAAACCTAAGCTATGTACCTAACCCATAAGGGTATGTACCTCTACCTTCCATCCAACCAACTATCTCCACATAATCATATGTGACATCATCCTAACTACCCATATCTACATACCAACATGTGTCAACCTCTCAATGACCCAAAAACTATACATATGTTATACCTACCTAAGCCCAACACAACCTACCTTATAACTATGAGGGTGCACAACCCCAAACCAACCTTGTCAAAATATTAATGGACAAAATGAATACTTTGGAGTTATTCATTTATAAAGCTCATAATATTTTGTCATATAACCAAATTTGTAATGAACCAATTCACCTATCTATCCCCATTTGACCATTCCTCCTCAATGGGAAGTTCTAAATTTCTCAAAGGTTTAGAATAAGGAAGACCCTCAATAGTACCTAAGAAAAATTAGGCATTTATGTTATATGATTGCCCATGATGATGCTTTGCTTCTTCATACCTTCCCCATGTCTATATCAATTCTAGTACTAGATTGGTATAGTGTTACTACAAATCACTCCCTCTTTTATTTTACCCAACTAGTTTAAATTGTCTTAGATCATATTTTGATAAACATCTCTAAAAAATTCTTCATCACTGATCTCCAATCCATTAGGCAATTTGATGATGAATCCATTTCTAACTTCATATCCCATTGAATAAGTATAATTAACCAACTATCCTCTCTACCCAAAATCAAACTAATTGAACTCTTTTCTCAAACTTGTACCAAACTCATTTCTTCTACTTTTTAGGTTTAGAGCTTCAAGACCTTTGATGAGGCCTTTACCATGGCATGAAAAATAGAAAATAGAGCCATCAATGAGGGGAAGTTAAAATTGAGAAATAATATTTCCACCTTAAAATCAAATGAGACCCCCTCCTCCAAACTAAATAGTAAAACCAAAACTAACTCCAAAACTAAGGGAACAACAAATTTGGTTGCTCATAAGACCACCTCTTCACCCATTGTTAACAAACCTAGCTCCTCCAATCAAAACACTAAGAACCCAAACTGCAACACCTAAAAGTAATTTACTCTGCCTAGGGAATCAAATGCTTTAATTTTGGATAAATTATTGAAATCCAATATCATACAACTCACCCTAATAAAACCTCTACAAAAATTCAATTATTCTCATCCTATACCTAGTTGGTACAAGGAGAATGAATTGTGTGCCTTCCACCGAGTCATTAGACATGACATTAGTATGTGTAATACCTTAAACAAGATTGTCCAAACTATCATTGATAAGGGGGAACTTGTGTTGTATAACCCTAATATACCCCTTAACCAATCACTTGAAATCTTCATATAACCATTTCCCAACCGTGATCCTTCCACCCATAGTGAAAACAAATCATAATCCTCTCATGTTCATGAGGCCCATAATGTCAATATGGTTCTTGGTAAACTTATTGCTAAGAATATCATCAACCAAATCACCTCTTCCCCTAGTCCATTTATTGAGGTATTGGAGTCACCAAACTCTCCTTTGACATGCACATAAGAGGAGGAAACCATTCCTAATTTATCATTTTTCTTAATCATATAACAATCCACCCTTCCTTTAGAAATCACTCCTATGGAAAAAACTACTTTGCCTATAACTCCCAATGAGGATTTACCTTCCTAGATATTAGAACCTTTTAATCAAGAAAAGGATTAGGTAATAATTCCTCCCCCTTAACCCCTAGGTCTATCCTTTGAATTCACTATCAGGGGATTCAAACCCATCTATAAACCTTTCTCTAGATTGGTTAAAAACTTAGAATTCATATCTGACCCTAACCGAGATTAGGGCACCTTTTGACAATAGCTTGGGCTCTTATATAAAATAAAGAAGGATCCTTCATTATCAAAATAACTTACCTTTTCCAATATCAAACCCACTATCACCACAACCTAACAATTAAGCACCTTTACCCATCAAACTAAAGTAGCACCATTACAACCAAACTCACCTAAAGTCACTAAATCAACTTCTACTATCCTAACCAAACCCATCAAGAACCTTGGCATATTTCCTACTCAAAACATTACTCACCCATCAGTAAAGTTGGATTTAATCCCACTAAACCTATCAAACAAACCCCAATCTAACCCAACAAAGAAGGTAAAACCACCTAGAATCCTAAAAACTAAAACTCTACCTCCCCTCTCCACTTTTCCCTTTATTTTGGGGCCTCATCCCTCTACCTTAATTTGGAAACCAACCATCCCAATTAAAACCTAACCACCACCTTTGCTTATGCCAACACTCATAATTTCATCCACACCTATTTTAACTAAACCACCCATGAATATACCTCTTATCTCCCAACCATCTACAAACAAACCACCTACCTCTCAAATGTCCACCCCAAAACTTTATAATATAAAGATATCAACCTATTTACCAAAGCTAAAACCATCCAACAAGAATGCTCATTTACCCAAAACCTCTACCACCAAGCCCCCTCATAAAAATAATTCCACCTCAACTCCTAAAACCAAGAACCCTATACCTTTTCCACCATTTCCCAAGTCTTAATCAAACATCCTACACATGCTACTACAAGCATCTTACTTATCATTGCCACCTATTAAACCATTTGTCCCACATAGTCCCAAACCATCTTGGTACTATGAAAAATTAGTATGTTCATACCATAGAACACCTAGGCATGACACAGAGAACTACAAAGCTCTCCAAATGATATTATATTAGTTGTATCATGAAAATGAATTATTATTAGATGAACCTCTTATGAGCATAGCATTGATCTAAGAATCAATAACCACCAGCCAAAACCTACCTAATCCTTCACTTTCACCTCAAAGTGAAGAGGAAATAAAGAAATCATCTAACCTAACTCCCCCAATCCATACCATCAATGTGGTCACATGATCATAGGCTCAACCAAAGGACAAGGGAAAGACAAAGGTTTCCATTCCATAGACATATCTCTCTTTCACCACCTAACCACCTGGATAATGCCAAACACCTTTACCTTCAACCATGCCCAAAGTGTCCATTTTAGGACCCTCTCACTCTAATCTATCTGAATCAATCTAATGAGTAGTTATCAAACAACTTTACCAAATGTCAATGAAGATGAGTTTATATGAATTGATAAATAACTCACCCCATCATTGCCAAGCAAGGATAGAGTATTTACAATCCATAAAGGTCTAATAAAAAGACCCAAAACCTATAGCATCCTTTGTAAAATCTCTCCAAATTTCCAACCTTATTACCTTCAAGGATTAAGAAATACCCTCCATCCATCCAAATGACCAAAATCCTCCCCTCTTCATTACCATGTACATCAACCAATACTGCATCAAGCAAGTTATGATTGATGGGGGAGGTAGTATAAATATTATATCCTCCCACACATAAAACCAACTCAAATTACCTAAGAACATTATGAAGAAAACCTCCATGATCATCTAATCATTTAATGATACAATGGACATAACTTTAGGAATTATTTTCCTTCACATTCACATAGGACTCCACATGCTTAATGAGCTCTTCTATGTAGTAGAAGGAGATTTCTAGTAAAATGTTTTTTTTGGGACTCCCTTGGATTCATTACATGGGTTGTGTGTCATCCACCTTTTAATAATGCATCAAATTTGAACATAAAGGTCAAGTTATTACCATACAAACTAACTCAGTCCCTTTACATCATGTAACATGATGTACTGACTTAATGACATTCTCCTTCACCCATCCAAAAAACTCTCATTCGTAAAATATGAAGTTCCATATTCATTTACCACTAATGCCTCCACTAGTTCATTTATTCCTTCCACCCAAATCCATATAATGGACCATTTGGAATCAACTTTATAGTGTCTTTCATTGGAGGAGTATCACTTTCTAACATTTGATGCTTTCCCTACTCCACAAGGGTATGGAAAACTTGACCACCAACCTAGTTATAAACCTAATATCATAACCATTATTCTTTTTGGACCCTCAAATTATCAAACCAATTTCATCTATGGGGGACTTGACAAACCCCTTGACTCTTATGCCACCTTTTTTCCACCTCAATAGTCACCTCTAGTTTCTCCTATCTAGATAAACCAAAATTTTCCTAGACATACCTTTATAGGTGTGCTTGGAAGGGATTTGGTCTAGGTCAGTATGAACATAGGATGAATGATTTATTTCCAATAAAAACCCCAAAACCTCAAAAAAACATGGCCTTAGTTTCATGTGACCTAAATAACAAACCAACCTGCCTCCCATTACTGTCATTGATGAGGAACTCCCATCCTTACTATCCACTCCACCATTGACAACTAAGGATTTTAATATCATACCCCTAACATTTTTTCATCAACATGATTAACATTAGACCCCTAACTTATCAAATGGATGGGGTGACCAAAACCATTCCTCTAACCCACCCTGAGATGATAGGGGATAAGTCTCTTATCATTAATATTGTTTGATGTCTAGATGATAATTCCATTGTCACCTATCTTGGTAAAAAAGATTACTCTATCCACATATATCTTCCTACAAAGACTTTAACCATATTAAATGAATCCACCATGGATATCAACTTGGGCACTCTTGATAACATGTGTGTTATCAAAATTGGCCTATCATGAAATTCTAAAGAGCTTCAGGACTTTACCACCTTATTATAAGACACCAACATATCATTTTATTTGTCTTATAGTGACATTCCAAGAATAAACCCCCAAATCACTACCCATAACATAATCTCCAACCATGACTCTAGTCTCATTAGACAATAACTTTGGAAAATACACCCTCGCATAACCCTCCTCATCAAAGAAGAGCTTCAACATATTTTATCCATGAATTTGATTCAACCCATTGACTATACCAAATGGGTCTCAAATATTTTACATATCACAAAATACACAAGGGGACTTCACATTTGTGAGGACTTTCATGACCTTAACCTTTCTTACCCAAAGGATGACTTTCCTCTACCAATCAATGACTAGCTAGTTGATCTTATAGTTGGCCGTGAGATGCTATCTCTTATGGATGGATGCTTATGCTATAATTAGTTCCTAAATTCCCTTAAATATCAACACAAAACTACCTTCATCACCCATGGGGCACTTTCTACTATAGGGTCATGCCCTTTGGACTAATTAACATTTGTGTGATCTACCAAGACACTATGACCTACATCTTCCATGACTTTATTCACAAAATTGTCTAAGACTATGTTGATGACATTATGGGAAAATCCAAATGTCATAAAGACCATTTGTTCATTCTTAATGTTATCTTTGAGTGAATAATCCATTACCATGTCTACGTTAACCCCAAGAAGTGTATTTATGGGGTCTTGTCAAGAAAGCTCCTTAGCTTTATCATCTCCCTTTAGGGAATCAAATTTGATCCAACCAAAATCAAAGAAATCCTCAACATTCATCCTCTTACCCACCTAAATAAAAATTGTATATTACAAGGGATGATCCAATCCATTCATTTCTTTATCTCCTATCTCTCAGACCGATGCCAACCCTTCCATCACCTTTTAAAGAAGGATGTATCATTGAAGTGGAATAACGACTATCAAAAGGCCTTTGATTCACTTAACGAGTACCTTTTGTCTCCACCTATCCTCATTCCTCCTAAGTAGGATAAAACTTTTTAACTTTATATCTCCACCACTAACCACTCCTTAAGGACAATTCCTACTCATCAAGATGAACAACATAAAGAGTAATCTATCTACTAAATTAGTTACATGCTTGTAGAGTATAGGACTCAGTACACCCATAACAAGAAACTTTTCCTATCTTTGGTCTTCATGGCCACAAAATTTTTCTACTACCCTATCAACCATAACACATGTCATAACCAATATCGACCCACTCAAGTATGTGCACTCAAATCTATACCAAAACCAACCTATGTCCAAGTGGCCCATACTTTTGGCTGAGTTTGACCTTGAGTTACTTTAGTAGAATTAAATTAAAGGGTAGGTAATTTTCAACTAATTGGCCAAAGCGCACTTATCATATGATCAACCTCCTTCTCTTGAGTTTCTTGATGAGTTCATCATGACTCTCTCTTAGGTAGACTTCACCTATCAAGTGACCATGTTATTTAATGGGTCAAAGTGTCACCATGGTGGGGGATTTACGATCATCCATATTCGCCTTCATGGGGAATATTTTTATTTATCCTTAAATATATATTTTGAATGTACCAATAACATGGTTGAGTTTGAATCCATGGTGATAGGACTCTAGACTGCATTAGCCTTGGGAGTCAAAATGATCAACATCTTTGGTGAGTCCTAATTTGTGGTCAATCAAATCAATGGACCTTATCAGTGCAAGAATGATGTTTTACAATAGTACAAATAATTATCTGATGTACTCTTAGCATCATTTGAGAACTATTATATCCAAACCACTCCATGATCTATAAACATTTTTGCTGATATGATGGCTTCCCTCACTTCTTAGATCCCATTTGCACCCTTTGACTCTAAGCTATCTATCATTATCCATTGACTTACCTAACACTCTTATGTTAAATTAGACTCTCCCAAAATATTTAATGTGGAGGAAACCCAACCTAACCTTTGGTATCAATATATCCTTGACTATCTCAACCTTGTCATCATTCATTATGATCTTTCTAGAAATGCTCGATGAGCCTTTATCTAGAGTACCTCATGTTATACCACTTGGAAATTACTCATATGTGTATCACTTGGAAACTATTTGGGGATTTTGACTAATAAAAATTGCATCAATTTATCTTTATGTATTGGGCTCTTATGATGGTGACACTTTTCATACTCATAGTGCTCTAGAGAACCTTTGACATTTCAATGTTTGCTCTTATTGTTGGATCTTTGTACCAGGCTCCCATAATGGTGACACTTGTCACCCTCATAGATCTAGAAGGTCATTTAAAATTTAAACCATTACTCTCATTTTTTGGGATCAAATAGTCCCACATTAATAGGTTCATTGGATCTTCAGGCATAAAATTAAGGACATAAGCTAACATAAAGGACCCTACATGAATATTATAGCCTAAGGTCTTAGTTGTGTGAATAAAATATGATTGGAAACTATGATTAGAGTATATAAAATATATCCTACATTTAATCTCAATGGCCTAGAATAAAAATTATTAAGACCTTGGATAAAATCTTAAATTAATATCGAAACATAGTCTAAGTATGGGTACCACTTGGTAGTATTGTATTTGTTTCAGGGTGATTATTACAAGGGAAATGTTGTTGTATTTTTATGTTAGATATGAATTTTTTTGGGGGAATTGTTTCAAATAAAATTTCTATAAAAATTATCCCAAAGACCTAATTTTATGATAAAAAATGTTTGAGGTAATTATCCTAAAGGATCACTTGAAGGGAAATGTTTCTAGGTCAAAAGTCCCAAAGGATAAGTCTAGAGGGCAAAGGACTAGGGTAAAAGTCACAAAGGGTAAGTATTAGAGGGAAAAGGTAATTCTATCTATAAAAATGTCTCAGATAAAATTTTGAAAGGAATTACATTTTCATTAGACAAAATGTTTAGGGAAAAAGTTTTGAAGGATAAGCTTTGAAGGGCAAGAGTCTACTTTATGGTGAAAATACTTGAAGGGTCTACTTCATAGGGTATATTTCAATGGGGGAAGGTATTGGGACAAAATTTATTAAAGGAATGATAAAAGTGAAAAAATTCTTGGACAACATGTATGAAGGGAAAAGGCCCAAGATAAAAGTCCCAAAGGTCATGTCTCAAAAAGACTGAAGGGCAATTTTCTTAGGCCAAATGGCCACAAAAAAAGTCCCATAGACCTAATTACATTGGGGGAAATTTTTTAGCCAAAATGTTCACAATAATGTCCTCAACAAAGATAAGACTATAACCAAAAATCCCACAACAATAATTTTGAAACACAAAGTCCAAAGGAATTTGGATAATGGACAAAATAACTAACAAAGACAAAATAACTAGTTCTTAATAGAACAACTATTCAGATGAGGTGTGGGCTAATAATTAACATGAGTGATTATTTTATTTGTATCATTTGTTGATAGGATGTACATCTCCCCATAAAAAAGAATAATATAATCCAAAACCATACCCAGGCCAAACACATCCAACCTAATAACCAATAATCAACAAAGCATAAACATGTACTATATAATATCATTTTCTATTCCTTTTGTCATTGTTGCATACCTAGCCATTCACTTTAAATACTTGGGGTAAAACTTCTCAACATTATTCTTTATCATCCTATCATTATGCCAGTGTATCACTAGACTATCAATTATCCATTATACCATCCTATTCTATCGATTTAACTTATTTTCATCACATCCTATCCTAGCCCATTTGACCTTGGTTCATCCATTGGTTTTGCATTTTTATTATAAAGAATTAGATCAGTTTCAAAAATTATTTCAAGCATTCTAGATAGAGGCAATATTTTAGAGCCATAAGATAGAAGTTTTAGTAGTTTCATCCTTCATTTATTGTTCCATTCTTATCATGTTTATTTATGTGATCTTGATTATATTTTCCTACAGGGTAAATCAATTTTCACTAAACTTGTTACTAATTATAACCACCTATGGGAAAATTAGTATCATAGTTATAACCACCTATGGGAAAACTAGTGGAAAATAAGTTCTATCTTAGTTATAACCACCTATGGGAAAACTAGGGGAAATTTTGTTTATTGTGCCTTGACATACCAACTATCCATTCCTATGTCATATAATGCCATCATACCAAATATGCATATTTTGTTTGAATTGGTTACTACACTAGTCATATTCCTCCACTTTAAGTTAGAACTACTATGAACTAAGGCCATTTTAGGACTATATGGGTCATGTTTGATTCACATTGAGGTCATATCAGTTCCCCTTTCTATCACACTTTCACCATTTTATGAGCAACCTAAGCCATGCTCTCATAATTTTGTGAGCATCATTTAAAGTTTTCTGTGCTCTCATCATTTTGTGATCTTAGAATATGTAGTATCTCATGATTCCTAATTGGGTTAAGATTCTCAAAATTTAAAAAACATTCATAAATATTTTAAAATCCAAAAAAAATTATCCTATCTAAGCCTAGTAAGTTATCCTTGATCTGCCTTACTAGGGCAAATCCATTGTTAGGATGTTTTCTATTACTTTTATTTTTAAGCCTTTTGTTTATTTTCTTTTTGTTTATTTGTTTTATATTTGTTTGTTAACTTTCATATTTGTTTGTTTTCAGCATTATTTCCTTGATTCAAACTATGTGCATTCATTGGGTGATTCTTTGCACATTTATTCTTAAATCCATCCATATTCATACATCAAAATTATCATCATGATTTTTATCATTGGTGCATTATTTTCCCTTGAGTATTGGATCAAAAAAGTCATTCCTTATCCATATTTTGTCCAAGTCCTCATGATGTTCTATCATGATGCCTACCATCACATGCTACAACAAAAATTAGCTTCAATATGTCTACACAGTAATGGTAGTATCAACATCTCCTCAACACCTACACCACCTTCAATCCTGATCCAATCACAGTCATATCTTAAATAGAGTAATTAAATAGTGAAATAATTTCAACCTTTTTTTAATTCATATGAGCATCTCCCTACTAGAAAGTTATTCCAATTCATGTTTATCCTCTGTATCAAATTTTCATCATCATATTTTCAATCATTAGCTATCAAACATGTTTGTCATAATTAGGGTCCAATAATTATAACTGCCTATGGGAAAATCATTGCACACCATTCCACTTGCATTTTCAATGATTATAATGACCTTTGGGTAAATCACTGTGTTATCATCCCATAATTATGTTATCATTTTTTTGTTCTCCTCATATCACTTCTTTCTTTCGAGGGACCATTTACTGAATCTTCTTGCCAACCGCTTCCTCAAGGGGGAAACTATAGTTCATCCATCACCATTAAAGACATAAGCACACAAAATATTTTTACTCTTTGAGAATATGTTACTATGCTTATAGCTTGCAATGCCTTCCTTAATAAGGGAAAATTATAGACATCTAAAATTGGCCACCAATGGATTTAGACTTAGAGTAATTCTTACCAACCATTAAACATTTAGCCTAAGAATTTATATAAGTCTCAAATTTGGATACCTAACCATGTAAATAAATCAATTTGGCCCATAAATTAATTAAATAATGTAAATTCAAACATTGAATTAATTAAATACTTGGAAAATGTGCAAAATCTTAACAAAGATTAATTAAAAAGCAAATCCTAATTGAATTAATCCATGATCAATAAATCAATTATTAAAAAGGAAAATTCAAATATAAATAAATATCCTAAAAAGCATCTTAAAATCAAATCATCATCTTTCTGTTAGTCATCCAAATGAAAAATATCTCAAAATATATATTCATGATAATCATGGGATTTTGGATACCTTTTAACCCTACTAAGGTTATCTAATCAAACCAAGGATAAAACTCATTATAAGTCATTTCAAAGCCTATAAAATCAAGCCTAGACATCTTCATTATGAGAAGTTGGATAGAGTAGAGTTATTAATAAGGAATTTGAGCATGAATGAAAAAATAATGTTATAATACCAAAATCAAGCCAAGCCATCAAGACAACCATGGTTCCAAGAGGAGATGGAGATAGCCAAGCCTCATTGATGAATATATTTTGAGTACAATCCAAGCAAGCCAATGAATAGATATCTTGTAAAAAGAAATGAAGGTAAGGAAAGTTGTCATTTCTTCACATTTTAGTTGTTTTTTCAATTTATTTATTCACTAATCTCCCCCCATGATCTAGGCCTAGAGATGTTAGCTTGATAGTGTGTTGATTTCATTATTTTTGGAACTAACACAATAGTCACCTCCTCTCTTTAGTCAAATTACTTGATCATAGAAAGAATCCCTTTGAGTTCCAAAACACCTTAATATCTTTTATTATTTATTCTAAGTGACTTTCATGAGTGTACAGGTTTATCAAGTTTTCATGCCTTCTAAAACCTTCATACCAGTTCCATGGTAATGAGACAATAACTTATGTTATATGCAACTATGAATGTATGGATTTAGGTATTCATAAGGATAATACTTCAAAGACCAAGGTAATCAAATATTGATGAGGTTGAAGGTATTTTGGTGAAGAAACATGATCCCTAAGCTTTATCTATTATACAAAATCCTTTAAGGTGGTTCTAAAGTCCTTATTTTTTATGTTTAATGCTAAAAGTAAGTATGTTGAGTTTAGGACCAAAATCATACAATATTATGGCACAAATGTAGGATTTAACACCAGGTTAAAAATTTTAAATGGTAAAGATGGAGGTTATGATTAGGTTCTAAGCTCACTAATAGGTCTGAACCTATGTTTTGGTGTTTTCATGATGACCAAATGCTGAAGGCCTCAATTCCATCATCTTTCAAGCATGAGAGGAACATTATATAGGTCTCTTTACTAGCCCTTCAAGACTATAAATGGTGTAATTAGTCATTAAGATCATGATGGAGGTATGACATCATTTTAAAATTGATCCTAACATTGTGTAACTCTCTCAATGGAGTGGTGGTCATGGTAAGTCAATCCATAATCCCAAATAGGTGTATGAGGTCTATTTCCAAGTCAACCATTCAACAAGATCTAACTTAAATTCATGAGGAGATAAGAAATTTAAATAAGTTAAGGTATGAGTTTCCCAAAGATATAACATCCTTGAAGGAGCACATCCATCATCCACCAGATGTAATTAAGGATAGAAATAATAAATAATGAGGTCCCCTCTCCCACTATGATGCCAAATTTCATTCAATGTCTTCATGGGAGAGGCATAATGTATTGGATAGAGATTAAGGATCATATTTTCCATGTCTCTTTTCTTCCATAGATTGTATTAATGGAGTAAAAACAACACTAATGAGGTATTATAGTTTTCTCTTTCTCTCTCTCATCTCCATTTCTTACATACAAGACTAATAATGACTTGTTCATTATCCATCATCTTGGGTATGGTAAAAATATACTCTTTTTTAGTCTTGAAATGATAATATTATGCCTTGGAATCAATAAAATACTAAATTTTCCTTCTTCAAGTACTTTCATCTTGTGTGTATTTAATTAATTGTTGATTTGTTCTTGTAGAAAGTTATTTTCTCTTGAATTGTTGTACAATTATCTTCACCTATATGTAAGAACACCATATTTTTTAAGTTTTATACTATTTATTGATATCTTAATGCATGAATTATATATTTAAACTCACCATTATATACTTTTTCAAGGTAGATGATGACCCTTCCTAGTTCTATTTTAGGTATCATACCTTTATACAAAAAACTTATGTAATATATGTTCAATTTGAAGATTATGTATAATATTTTTTAGTCTATAGAGGTTATATTTATTGTTATGAAAGAGTGGAATAGATCTCTATACTTGGGATATCACCTATTTTTAATTTTTAGTTCAATTTATACCCCTTTTCTATGACAAAAGCATAGTCTTAACTGTAAATAGTTCTTTTTAATATAGTTTCTAGCTTGAAACTGATCTCAAATTAGGTGAATTTAGTTTAAAAAGGAATTTTAACTTATATATATATGAATTCTATGGATCTAAAGTCCCTCACCTTGTGTATGATCCCTTTGTTATAATTGGAACAACTAATTTTTGAATGAATGGGTACAACATCCAATTGATAAAAATTCTTGTTGTCACTTAGATTTTCACCCTTTGAGGAGATGAAAATATATCCTCATCCAAGTGTCATAAATTAATCACTTATAGTATTTTTGGTATCCTAAGGAATGAGGTAAATCTCTAGACAGGGCTAGCTTCCTTGATGTACGACTTCTGATCACAACTACAACTAAACTTTAGGGGTGAAAAGGGAGAAATATAACTAAAATAAAACTAATATAAGGAAGGTTATACAAAAAATAACATGATTAAATACAACCATATTCATATTACACTTTAAATCAGAGGACAAACTAAACATACACTTCTCCAATCTTCATCTTCTCACATCAATATTAAATTGTGAGGTTATGGATGAATGTGCAAAGTTAAGAGGACTATACAAGAGGAATATGAGGTAAATAATGAAAATAATAACTAAATAAATCCTTTAAATATCCTAAAATAATTAACATTCCCTGCAAGAAGAAGCTTTCTAATTGTAAATAGGATGAAAGAATGACAAAACATGGTAAGTAATCCATAGTCTTCACTTATGTAAAATCAAGCATTCAAAATGAACACACTAATAAAAGTCAAATATGAGGTAAAAATAAGTTTTATTATTTATAAAAGGGTATAAATTTTATTAGGTTTTCACCATACCCAAGTGGAACATCTAATATAATGGCCAAAATGGCTAGTTTTTATAGAACTTGAGAGAGAGAGAGGAGAAACAAGAAGTCTAAGGGTCAAAAGGACACTTGTCAAGATGAGATAAGTAGTTAATTTTTTATTATAATATGATATGGGATTAATCATGCAATTTATGGAAGCACAAGTGTTAATTCAAGGCATAAACTTAATGAAAAGTGGTAAGAACTCATTTAGGCTTTGAAAATTGCCTTCACAAGTTGGACCTATTTAAACATCCCATAAATAATTATGATCAGGTAAAATTATTTTAATGTAATTTTTTTATCTCAAAAAATCATATTAATGAATTTTTTACTTGCTTGGTCCTCTAGAAACCTATGAAAGTGAACCATCATCATATGTTGTCTGGAAAACTCATCTTTCCTATACCCTGCACACATGGCTTACAAAAATAGATTAGTTGCTCATGAAAATAAATAAAATGTAATTAATTAAATATTTAAAGGCCCTAAATATAATTATAAGTATCAAGTACACCTTAAAATCACTTTACCTTAGAGTTTTCACACTTCTCATTTGCTTGTCCAATACGCTAGTTTTGACTAGCTAAGTTGAAGCACCTAGTTTGGAAATATAGGATATGTTTAAAGTAATAATATTGATATTGGGAGTTATATTAATTCTTAATATTTACATCCATATTATTTTAATCTCTTGAAACTTCCTATAACCTATAAAATGCACAAAATAGTGAGAAAAATCTTATCTTTTCCCCCATCTGTATAGGTTCATACAATTATTTGGAATTTGATGGAGCTTGAGTGAGTCTTATACAATTTAAAATATTTTCCACGATATAAATTTTACATTTTATTATATTTCGAATCTCACTTTCTCCATTGGGTCCTAGCTGAGAGTTTAGTAGGGTTTTAGGCTTGTTCCTACTCTTAGGCTCTGTTCATAAAGTTTAGATGTTAAATTTTCAAAATAATACCACAAAGTAGTTTCTATGGTCCTTATATAACTTATATAAACCTCTTAGGTTACCATGAATATCAACATGAAAGATATGAGCTTTCAAATTCCTTCTATCGAGCTCTTTTTCTTGTTTCTTACAAGTCTGATGTTGTTTTTGAGCTTACAAATGGACCATTTGCAATATCTCTGCTCTCTAAAAGATTTAACACATTTTTATTATCCAAAAAAACATGTTTCAACATGTTACCAAGATAAACTCATGCTTTAAGTGTGAAAGACCCTTAATTTAGACTTAGGCCTAATCTTTACCTAGTAGGTCTATTTTAAGGCTTAATCCCAAAATGACCATTTTGATATATTACCTACATTAAAATATATATTTAATATATATTATATCCTCATAAATTTTTTTAAATCTAGTTAAAAATTTTACCCATGTTTGAAAAAGAATTTGACTCCCCACTTGGCCTTAGGCCTACAACCTACCTTGTAGGTTTGCCTGCATGATTTAGGGTCTGGGATACCCTATTGATCTTTAGATTTTATTCCTAGGTTATTTATGATTTTATAAATGTTTCAAAACATATCCAACATTATTTAAGTGTCCAATAAGCTTTTGGTCTCATCTTTCTACCTTATTCTTTAATAATGCAGGGTTTTCACCTAAGGGGAGTGCCCTTTATCTAAGAGAAATCAGAGGGCAATCCCCCTATTTTATCATATAAATATGTTATATATGTGATATATACCCTATCAAACCAATTTTTTCCCTTTGTTAAACCATATTATCCTCAAATTCTTAATAATTCCAAAATAGACTTATGCAAAAAGACCGTGCACAATATTTTTGGAGTATAGGCTAGGTATAGTGTTTGAAAATGTCCTTTATATATTATATATCCATATTTAAAGGATTATATATAGTTAAATGTTTTAATATTTATTTTATCCAATTCTCATCCAACATTATGACACTTCAATGAACCTCCCATACTCTTCTCTTAGTCAAGACTATGTCTCAACTCTTGATTGTAATTGTGTTTGCTTGTTTCAAATAGGCACCTATAGGTGTTCTTGTATACTTTAGGTCTGGAAAAAAATTAGATACGATTTATATAACATTTAGGTAATTTTTAAATCTTATTATTCATTTATACCATGCTTATCCCTCCAAACATGTACATACTCTCCATACTTTCTTTGTACCCCAGACTGAGCATGACATAACCGTGACTATGTTTTGCTTTAAAACTTCACACCTGTAGGTGTATACATGATTTAAGTATTTAAAAAAATTATTTAAAACCTTTTTTTAATTATCCATAATAGTTTTATAATTATTTTGACCCATTTATTCACCTTGGGTAGCATTATCATCATTGAAAGTACTACCTCATACTCATTGCCTATAATAGTCAATAGTGGTTGACTGTAGGTATTCATAAGGTCATGAGGGGCCTAAAAATGTTTGTTTCACATTAATTATATATTTCAAGGTCCACATTAATATGTATAAGTTTTTAATAATTATAATTCCTTGGCTCAACCTTCCTTATCTCTTCATATGCAATTTGTATTCATGACTGAGACACTCTACCTTTTTACCTTGCCTATAGGTTACATTTGCTTTGCTTAAGCTTGTTTATGATGTTAAAAGGCCTTAAATAACACATGAGGTTAATGTATTGTCTTATTATGATTTTTTTTTACATTATATTTCCTAAGAACCACTTATACATCAAGCCTTATTCATTGTATGCTTACTTACAATTGTAGATGTCTATTTCCTATATGTATGAACTTGGGGTATGCTTGGGAAGTTAGAACACCAAGTACCATTATTTTATGATGATAATTTTAGTTTAAAAACACTAATTTAACCAATTTTAAACATTTTAAAATGGTTATAATGCCATTTTATGGCTTTGGATGGAAAGGGTTTCCTTTATCCTCAGTCCTGCATATAATAATGACTGAATTTAATGTTTTTAAGGGCACACTTGGTCCTCTTAAATAGTGTCCTCCATTGATATTTTAAATTTAAAACTTTGAGGATATATAACATGATATATGATTAAAAAAAACAAATTAGGATGTATCAATACTTTGTGTGGCCATGTCTAATGCTATTCACATAATGATCATGGGCTTCTATTTTCCTTTTTTAGGGATTGGTCTCACAACCCAATCATTTGCCATTAGAGATGGATTTCATCTTGGAAAAGTCATATATTAATTAATACATGTGTTTTAAGCTTCCTTAAACCTTTCAAGACTTTAAAATTGATTTAATTCATTGTTTCAAAACCACACACACTTTTAAGTTCTCTGCTCATGTCACTTGTAGGTGACTCTTCTAGTATACATACATCAATTATAGAATTAGGAGGTAGACATGGTTTAAAGATTTAAAATGAGTTTAGAGACTATAATAACACCTAAAATATAATTTAAAACTATAATATATGTGAAAAAATAAAAAATACCTCCCTCTTAACCTGAAATCATCCATGAGATCACCTGTACCTGTTCATCAATTATTGTCAGACTGTGAAAATTGTATATGGATGCTATACTCATGAAGATTTATTAATAATATGAAGTTTGAAGATGAAGGGAAGAAATATAACATTGTTAACATGTGATAGGTATTATCAAAATATCCTAAAACCATGAATAAGCATGAAGCTCTCAAAAATAATGAAAACTACCTGCTACACTCAAAAAGACTAGTCTACAAACTTGAAGTGATTTTCTCATTAAAAAAACATAAAACTTAAAATAAAACATGATAATATTTAACAAATATGAATAACTGGATTGTATGAAAACTCTCAAACCAAAGTAAAACTTGTAAGGTGCACAAATTTATAAGTAGATTTGCACAGTCAACTTCTTGAGAATGGTTCATGAAGAACAAACCACCATTTATAAAAATTATTATATTAAAATGATTTTATCTAATTTCAATAAATCCTTCACAAGTTTTTTGACTTCAAACCTCATGGATTGTCCATACCGAGCAAAAAACTGAAGGTCACTTCAGTGTACGAAGAAGGGTAAAAATGGAGAAAAATGGTTTTGAGAAAGAAATGGAATATATATATATATATATATATATATTAAAAAACATTTATTTGAGCTGAGGGAGCTTAATTTACATCCCTTGACCCTATACCATATGGTACACTTCCCAATGAGGCCATATAAGTGCCATTTTCTCTCTTTTACTCAAGAAAACTACCATTTCTTCTGTATAATTTGCCATATTTCATTAATATCATTTGGTTAAGATTTAATTGGACACATGGGACATTAAATAAGATTTAAAACCTTCACATTTACCAATAAACATGTACAAATCATTAAATGCTCAATTTTGACCTTTAAAATGCCCAAAAATGATAAATAAACTAAAAGACTTAATTGACATCAATTAACCTATAGTACACCCATGAAGCTCATATTACACTACATATAGAGATATAAAATCAATTTTTTTCCTATAGGTGCCCCAATTTGACTTAAAAGTCAAATTTGGTCAACAATTCCTAAATGGGTGTCTTTATGGGTATGTTGTGTGTATTCTCTTATAGGGTTTGGGCATAGGAAATAGGATACAAAGTCTTATTCAATAAATATTTTTCATGGGATATAATAAATATGAAAACCATTTTTTTTCTAAGTCCTCCTATGGAAATGGGATAAGGGTTTGGGAAAGTGTAGGCATCCTAGAATCCTCTTTCTCTGAACTAGTTATATAGAGAGTGGAAATTATTGTCCACATGGGTGATTTTAAGTATTGTCAGATATTGAGATATCTTTTTTCTTTCTTTTATTTAAAATTATTTAATTTGTGTGTTTATTGATATGGATTCATGTGATTTATATTATATAGTAATTGAAATCCTTAACTTTTAGGGAAGGTTGATAATTTGATCAAACTAGAAATGATTTATACTATCAATTGCCCATGCTTTACTTTGCCTCAAACTTGTTGGTATTAACTATTATTATAGATGAGAGTAATTTATTAGGGGATCCATATGGAAGTTTCATAATGATCATATTAAATGTTGGGAGGCTAGCCCATACTTGGCTTGGCCTTGCATATTACTTAGAGCATGGAGTTGTAGACTAGATTTCAACTTATTCTTATTAAATTTTATGTAATTTTTGGCTGGATATTGAAAACCATGTAAATGCAATAATTTTATTTTGTATGTGTTGATAAAGATAAAAATAAATTTAATTTATTTTATTTTTCAAACCTTAATGATATAGCTTCTTGTACCCATGTTGAAATAAAGATAAATTTTAATTTAAATACATTATTATTTATATGGATTAATTGAATTTTCAATCATTATTATAATATTACATCTTGTTACTATAATACATTAGTAGAAAAAGAGTTTCAAAATTTGTTTTAAATTCTTGAATTAAATTTCCACCATTATCCCCTAAAGGGTTGGTTTTATTTACATTTATTTTAAACATTTAACTCACCGAAATATTCAAAAAATAATTGTAATGTGTAATGGACTTCACCATGATTCCATGACATTTCACAGAATCATTTTAGGTGCCAAAATTTAATTTCATCAAAAATTTAAAGTGAGATATCCTAAATGGCCTCTAAATCCTTTACAAAATATGTGTAATTTTAGTGATTGATGCACACAATATTTAATACATAAATTTATAATTATAAATTCAAATTAAAGTTTATTTTATGAATTTATATATCTTGTTTCATAATTTTATGGGTTATCTAGATCTTTTGACAAAGATTTTAAAATGAGTGGTTTGTAGGGTAAATTTTCACATAGGCCATTTATTACAAGGGAAATGCACCCTTTGTGTAGGTATTATATTAGGCTTATACCATGGTTCCCCATTTGTATATGTTATGGTTGGTTTAAGCCATAAAGGGGTTATTGAACGTTCTTAATTGCATTTTTAGGGTTGACCATGATGGTCTTAGCTTATGCCATTTGAACATTCTAGACACATAAATTAGGTCACATGTACCTTATTATGTTAATTATTGTCACATTCCAAACCACATTACTTTCATAAAATACATTAATATTATTCACCATTTCTCTAAACCATTATTTTATATGTATGTTTTATTGTTTGTTTGTTCTTACCATTACAAATAATTTTTCGGTGTAAAATGTTAAAGCTATCTAAAATCAGCTTTATACTATCTCTAGCTCTAAACTCATGTCCTTGGACTTTCTAGATAAGTATACCTCCATTAGGTAGAGACATAATGGGTTGCTATCCACTTAGGCCATTCATGTCCCATGCCAAATAATGACAAGTTTATAAATTTGAAATTATCCTTTTAAGTCTTCATGCACATTTTATAAGGTTAAATAAAGGAAATTGTCAAAATGTTCACTTATAAATACACATCAATATTCATTCATTAGGACCAATTTATATTAACTTGGTATAAGCATTTACACTTGTTTACATTGATTAAATTTTCTCTATTATGCCTAATTTATGCATTATTCATAAGGAGCAGTCATAATCTAAGTCAAGATCCCTCTAAACCAAGTCAAGAGCTATCATTTTCAATTATGAAATCCATATTATATATGCATACATATATTCAAAGGAAAAACAATTCACATTCAATTTAGATGGGAGAACTATGTGGGCTTGATTTCCCTCCTTAGAGTAATAGATACATAGGCAGTGATCAATCATCAAGGGTTAATTGAGGTTAGATCATTCCATTGCACTCCCTAATATTTTTTTTAGGTTTTAAATATATTATAATTTATTAAGGGTTTCAAATACAATATAATAGGTGAAATGATTAGTTTAGATGTAGAATCACCCCATACAAGTTTGCGATCAAAGGAACCAAGTGCACTAAATTACTATTTTCCTATTGTGCTCTTGTACAAATTCTTCTTTTGATTTTGATTTTTTTGTCATTTATAAATTCATAATTTTAATATCTTTTCCTATCTATGGTCTATGATAATCAACTCAGATAAGTCTAAGATCAACAAACTATATTGCACTACACCATTGTCTACTTAGAATGAGTTGATGGTGAAAAATGTCATGCCAAAAAATCAACCCTTTCACCTATCATCAATGTTAAGATGAAATCATACTATTTTAATTTTAATGGTCTAAATAATGATAATTGATTCTAAAGATGTGTAGAATGGGTTTTATAAAAGTTATGGGAAATAATAAACAAGTCAATTATTGAACAATGCATAATTATAATTCAAAAATTAAATGTATTTAAATATATAAAAGTAATCATATTACAAATATGTAATCTATAATATCCGATAGATAAAATCCTATAGAAAAGGTAGTCACTTGAAGGAAAGATATTTAATTATTTATGATTATATTTGATCAAACTATATTTAGTCTCTTACTATCATTTAAGCTCAAAATAAATCAAAATAAAATGAGAAAAACCAACCAAAACATAAATAAAACAAATGGAAGTGAAAATGATAAGGAGAAATGTAAATAAAAACTAACATATTAATCTAAGATCAAACTAAGACTAATTAACTACAACCTAAAAACTAAACTAGAATAACTACAACTATCTCAACACTAACAAATCAAAGATTTATCAATCTATTCAATAAGTTTAAATTATAATTATACTAAATAAATGAATTAATCTAAAAAAAGATAATTAAATAATAATATTAACTTAAAATAATATAACCTCAAACTAATACTAATAAATAAACTAGATTAAGGGCAAAAAATTAATCAATTTAGAAAATATTAATATTATGTAAGTATGATTTTTTATTTGATATGGTAAAAATCCTAGTTTTACAAGGACTAGGAACTAAAGTATATGAAAGTGTAGTAAAAAGGAGAAAGCCCCATGACATGAGAGAAAAAATTAAAATATAGAACTAGAAACTAACTATGCATAGGATAAAAACAAAAGGAAAGTGAATGATAAATATATTCCAAGAGGGGTAATCCTTCTAGAGGTACCTTCGTAACCTATGCCACCTTATCTATGTGACCTATTTATTTTTTGGGATTTTGGACCTAGTTATATTTCCAAAGTCTTCCTCACTTTCCTTAGGTAAGATCATTCTAGGTCTCTTCCATAATTGTTACTTCATAGGGGTATTCTTAGTGGGCAACGTTTTGGCGAACTTAGGGGAATAAATCTCCACCTCCATGATAAGTTGCTTTAAGGGAGTCCATTCAGCCTTTAATAGATGAGAGAAAGACTAGATCATTTTGGAGACCTCTTTATTCATGGAAATTCCAATCCTAGATTAAACTTGCTAAACACATCCTTGCCTCATGAATTTTGTTATTAAACTTCTCTAATTGATCCTTGTTGGTTTTAATAGCCTCTGATAGGGAGTTATTTCCTTTCCCAATTACTTTCATTGAGTTTACTTCCTCTAACCAAAGGGGTTTTAGATTAAAAATAAAGATTTTTAGGGGAGGATCCCCAATTGATCTTTTGGAATGGGGCTTAACATGGGAAAAACTAGTTCTCAGAAGGTGAGGTCTTAAGGTAGGATCTTCCACGAGGGAGTCTTTCTCAAAAGAATACCCCTCCAATAGAACCTCTTGAAGCTAAAAGGTCTTACCATGTTTTACTAGTAGGAGAATAAGGCCTTGGTGTATCACTGTATTGGCATCATTGATCTGGTATGGAAGAGTAGTACTCTCTAGGGATTTTAAAAGGTAATAAGTCTAATTTTGAATCCTTAAAACTAGTTTAGCTAGAAAAAGTGATGTGAACAAATAAGAGTATACTTACCTTCAAGGGTGATATACTTCATTATATAAAAGCAAAATTCAAGCCAATGATGTAGAAGATCCAAGTGAGTGAACCCCATTTTATCCATTTTAATGATTTTATTAGTGTGAAAACACCTCTACAAGAGATGATATTTTTTATTTATCTTTGAAGGCTTTTATTTGTTCATATGGCATCCCTATAACTTCACTATCAACTCCTCTATTATAGAGATTATAATGCCTCTTACTTCCATAACCCTCTTGTTCCATGTCATAACAAATTCCTTTGATAAGATAGCATTGTTATTAGTGACCCTAAACATAAATTTGGTGAGGCCCCCTTTAGGTAGTTTCCTTCAAACTTTCTTCATGATTTTGACCTTTAGGAAGAAAGTTGATTCAAGTTTATCTCTATCTCTACCCATATTAACAGTAGCCTAAAATTTGAAGATGGAATTTTTAGAGCCTTGTTAAGACTTAAAGCTAATGGCTTGAAATAAACTTGAAGTACATGATTTCTCCCACCTTTTGTTATTAACTCTCCATGGAATGGAATGAAGATAGGTCACATCAGTATGATAATATGATAACAAAATGTAAGTAAATGAAAGTGACTTAATAAGTAATAAATATAAGATGGAAAATTAAAAGGGATTAAAAGTGATAAACAAACTAACCTAAAACAAATAATGAATGAAAATAAATCTAGATACTAAATAAGAATTGAAAATAAGCACATAACAAAATTAAAATTAAAATTAAAATTGGAAAGAAAAAATTAGATAGAGAAAGAAATAGAAATTGTTTAATATAAATTAAGATTTAAATTTACCTATTACAAAAATCAAAATTAAATAAAATAAAATTATTCAAAATAAAGAAAATTTATGAGTCTTGAAACAATTGAACTAAAATTTTATTGAGAAACAAAAAATCTAAGTACAAACAGTCTTAAAAAATATAATAATTTACAATAAAAATATAAAAAATTATCACAAGATGTGATGCATTCATCATTATTTAGGTCAAGTGCATGGAGTTCTAATCATATGGATGCATATATGCAATGATCAAAAGATATTAAATCTTGATAACCTTCATATAATTAGTTATGAAATAAATAAAAAACATAGACATACCTAAATTAAACAAGTGAATTACATCACTGTTAAATAATGTATTGTTTGGTTTATTTGTAAATAGTAATTTTAACTTAGATATGTTTTCATAGAAAATAAAATAAGGATGGATAAATTTAAAAATTCAAAGAGAGCTCTTCACCTATAAATGTTTCTCTTCTTGTAATGTATCTTTGATGTATTTATAGATTAATTTCCTCTAAAGATAGTTAGGAAACATGTTAAAACTAAATTTAGTTAGTTGTTAACTCTAAGTGACTTTTAAAAGTAAATTAATTAACTTTATGACTTAGAATAAAGTCTAATAGATCAAATTAAACATGTAGTGGACTGATAAAATTTGTAACAGGTTGGGGGGGGGGCTTGACTCACTTGATAACATTGAAATAAACATATAAGTATGCATAAAAACATTAATAAATGCTAACATTGAAATAAATTTAAATACTGCTAATATTAAATGCCATAATCATTTATCTGTAGAAAATTAAGTAAATATGATAATGAAATTGTTCTAAAGTAAATGATCATGCTCTTACTATGTTGATCATCACCTTAGACTTAAACATTTATGCCTATATTATGTAAATATAGGTTCCACCCTAACATCCCTAATAAAATATACCAAAATAAGAATTTTAATAAATATACAAACAAGACTTATCAGTATCAAAACAACAATAATTCAGTTTATTAACTCTCCAATACTCATATTTTCATAACTTCATGAGTGTATTATGTCAAAACTTAGGCATATATATGCATATAAATTTTCATGAAAAATTAAGTGGAATATCCAAATACACCAAGGACACAAAACCCTTGAGTTCTTTACCTCAGCAAAAAACACAAAAAACCTTGATATCTAAACATGAATTTGAAAATTGAGAAGCACGTGAACTAGAAAACAAGACAAATTTTATACCATTGTTTTCATAAACACTTATATCATATTTTACCAAAAATTAACCAAGAAACATAGAAACTATATTATATGTGCACCAAGTATTTAGAAAATGCCCCTTTATCTTTACAACTTCATATAATCTTTAAATACTGAGATGAAAAACAAA